>JAOTQR010090542.1:0-33036 GCA_025774065.1 Solanum ossicruentum
AAACAGAGGAAACTCTGCCGAAATTTCGGTAGATTTCCTAGCGGTTATGTTGGTCTTTGGAGTTAATGTTTGTCTGGTGCCTAATCGGCATTAGTCACGGCCCCTGGGTTGGGTCGTGACAGACACCCCTCTACTTAGTCTCTACATCATTCTTCAAAGAAAACAAATCCCCTAATCTACATTGCTCTCCCAAAGCTCTCTCAACGCTTAGGCTAAGTATTCTTCAAGATCTCTGTCAAATCTCTTCATCTTCTCAAGGCTAATCAAGCAAGGTATGTGATTTTGATTCTTGGTTTCCTTTCAACCAAGAAGCCCTCTTCGAAAAACTAAACTTAGAATTATGAACTTTATATTTGCTTAATTTATTGTATTCATTTATTTTATGATTATTTATGAATATTTATCAAGGCTTTACATTATTTAATTCAAGCATTTCAAATTTACATTATTTAAGCTAACCTATATTTTCAAGTCTTAGATCCATAAATGAGTTATTATGATTTTATCCTAAAATATTCCTATGATTATTTAACTTTGTTTGAATATAAAACTTGTGATTTTAATGTTATTGAACTAGTACCCAATGCGATTTAAGTTGAATTATGAACTTTGGATATTTAGCTTTCATGGCATAATATGAACTTATGATTTTGGATAAGAATAAGTAAATACAAGTATGAAATGATATTGGGTGACTTAAGACCCATTCAGTTTCATTTTGAATCTATGTTAAGGAGTTATTCTAAGTACAAATTTGAATATGATTTACTTTACAAGTTATGTCTTTCTAAACTAAATTAGATTTTAATTATTTCTAATATGCATTGTCCATTTCCGTGAGATTTTGACTTAGCACCGAATGAGTTAGGAGTGGGACTTGACCTAAGGGGTCTTATATAAATCTTCTAATCTCATAACTACGTGCCACAGTAGGATATTTTGATTATGTCTTTTTAGGCTTTCTAACTAGTGGATCCATTTTGTATTTCAATTTCTAGAGTTATACCCTAGCAAGTTGATTCACTCTTTATCCAGTGTAGAGTATGACAACGTTATTCCATATTATAATTCATATGATTTTCTCAATTATGGTCTTATTCCCACACTTATTTGGTTATGTGCTTCTCTATGTATTTTCATGACATTACTTTACGCTTTACTTTGGAATTGAATGAATATATTGTTTAAGCTTGGAGTTTGTCATATTGGGTAAGTATTCTTTGTCATTATATTTACTTGTTGCATTACATACCCACATACTTAGTACATTCCAAAGTACTAACCATATCTTTTGCCTACATGCTATAATCATGTAGGGACAGGTGATCTACCTTATCCTCCTCTGCATGGCTAGATTGCTCGTGAAGACTTTGAGCTTTGGTGAGTTTTCATTCATCTGGAACAAAACCCTTAACTTTAAGCATTGCCTTTTTCATTCAGATATTTGATGTACTTTCATTTTGACTTAATATTGAGGGGCCTAGACTTATATTCTTGGCTCTGTTTATTGTCATTGTTTAGAGATGTGTCTAGACCATTGCTACACTTAGTATGTCTTAAACTATTTAACTTATGCTTCCGCTTATGATTACAAGTTGTCCCTTAGTCTCGTTCCCCATATTTCATTGTCATTATTTATCATTTACCATTTAAATCTATAATGTACAATTGTGATTTAAGAGGCTTGTTTGGGATCCTTCAGGTTCTCATTCACCATGTCACACCTAGGCCCTAAGTTTGGGTCTTGACGCTCCCTCTTAGGAGCATTCGTCTCAAAATGTCAAAGAAACATATATGAGAGGCACAAACATGACAATTTTGGCCCATATAAGAATGCAAAAATGCACTTAAACATCATTTCAAAAATCTCATCATAAGTATAAAATCACCATGATCTTTCTCAATATAATCATGAATGTATGCAATGACATAGGGGCTAAAACAGAAGACTTGGAACTCATAAAAGGACTTGACGAGTTATCATAAGCTTGAAGAGAATGAATAAAAAATGAATATTGCTCCTCCATGTCTACTCCGTCTCCTCAAGAGATACTATTGACTTGACAATTCTCCCAATGGGCCTTGATAAACATTACACCCTCACAATTCAACCTTTACTCATATCCACCCAACTTCTCCACCAGACCTCCTCATAAGTTGACTCATACTCCATAACGTCCACAACCTTAATAGTCCCCTATAACACATGAATCACCAACACACCTCCTCAATCCTAGAAACATGAAGAACCGTACGAACCATATCTATTTCCAAGGCACTTCCTATTTGTATACAACCTCAGTAACCTTCCTCAACACCCTATGAAGACTCATAAAGCATGAATTCAATTCCCTCTTTACCAAGAAAACCACACCTTTCATAAGCGAAACCTTCAATTAGCCCTAATCATCAACTTGAATTCAAGCTCTCTCTTCTCACTTCGACGTAGGAGTTTTGACAACCTTGGGCTATCTCCAACCTTATCCTAATCAATTTTACCTCCTCCATAGAATCCATAACTAGATCCGGACCCAACCAAGCCATCTCTCCCACTTCAAACAACCCATTGGTGATTTACAACTTCTACCATAGAGAGCCTCAAAAAAAGCCTTACCGATGCTAGAGTGGTTGCTATTGTTATAGGCAAACTTAACCAAGGGAAGATACTCATCCCAACTACCCATGAACTCCAAAATACAAGCCCTAGGCATATCCTAAAGCTTTTGGGTAGTTCATTTTGCTTGGCCATCCGTTAAAGGATGGAAGGTCATACTAAGTTTACTCTTGTACCAAGGCCCATTTGAAAAGACCTCCAAAAGTAAATTGAATGGAGCACCAAGATCTGATATGATTGACAAAGGAACCCCATGCAACCTTACCCAGTCATGATTGTACAGTCCATCATAATCTTCAGCCCGATATGTGGTTTTAACCAGTAGAAAATGAGCTGATTTTTCCATCCTATCAACCACAACCCAAATCGAATCAAAACCTTTTCTAATTAGGAATTTCTATGTCTTGGGTTAGGCCACCCGACCCTTGATGTTTAGCTTTGACTTGTTGACCACTATGACAACCGGAAACGAATTTGGCAATGGCTTTCTTCATTCCTTCCCACCAATACACATCTCTCAAATCTCTGTACATTGGCTAGAACCGGGGTGAATAAAATAAGAAGGACTATGGGCCTTATCAAGGATTTTCTCCTTCAAACCATTAACACAAGGCACACATAAATTACCTTGGTACCTAAGGGTACCATCTACCCCTTTGGGAGAAACCTCCAACTTACCATCCCTTACTAATGCCTTCAATCCTAACAAAGCTAGGTCAAGATCTTGCTTAGCTTCTACATCATCAACCAAGGAAGACTTGGAACCATCAACAGCAATCACACCACCATTACCAACCTCTTCCAAGCAAACTCCCAATCTAGCTAACCGATGCATCTCCTTAGCCACCTCTTTATCACCACCATCAACATGAGCTAGGCTACACATAGACACCCTACTTAAGGCATATGCCACCACATTAGCCTTATCGAGAAGATAATGCACACTCACATCATAGTCCAAAAGAAGTTCTAACCAGCTCCTTAGTCTCAAGCTAAGATCCTTTGGGTGAACGCAAATTGGAGACTCTAGTGTATGGTAAATATATCAACATGCACCCGATACAACCAATGACACCAAATTTCAAAGCAAAACCATGGCGGCTAACTCAAGGTCATAGGTAGGATAATCCTTCTCATACATCTCAAATTATCTAAAAGCATAGGCTCCCACCTAACCATCTTGTATTAATACACAAGCCAAACCAATCCGGGAGACATCACAACACCACAAACCCTTCCACCCCCTTCCAGTAAAGACAAGATAGGAGCTGACACAAACTTATCTCTCAAGATTTGGAAACTCTTTTCACACTCAACGGTCACACAAACTTAGCCTTCCTTTGGGTAAACTTAGTCATGGGAAAACCAATAGAAGAGAACTCATTCACAAACCTCCGATAGTAACTCGTTAAACCTAAGAAGCTCCTAACATCCGATGGAGGGTTGATGGTCTAGAACGATTTCTAATCACATACTCTTCTTTGGATCAACCTTAATACCATCCTCTGACACTACAAGACCTAGGGAGGTAACCTCTTTTAACCATGTTTCACACTTCACATACTTAGCATACAACCCCTCTTGCCCCCAATATTTCAACACTGCCTCTGAATGGTTCACAAGCTCTAAATAAATAAATTCTTCACCAATATAGGCCACTTCCAACAAGCCAAGGTAGGGTTTTAGGACTCATTCATGAAGCCCATAAATGTAGCTAGTGCATAAGTCAACCAAACAAACCTAACTATACTCAATCACTCACCGATAGTCCAGAAAGACACTTAGGAATATTATATATCCTCATCCTCACTTAGAGATAAAACTTGAAAAAAGATCAAGCTTCTAGAAGTGGCTGACCCATTGTAGTTGACCAAATAAATAGACCATTCTTAACTATCATATTGCAACCTTACGGGTTCTAAACTCATTGGATATACAATATACAACTAGCCAAACAACGTCAAAATCCCCATTTGAACAAACTAAGTTCAACCAAAATCACAAGATAAGAGCCTATGTAACAAGAACATAGGGAAACCCTCATAGATCAATTGTACCTTAAGACAAGAAACAGACTTACCCTTTGCAATCACTTCACTAGCCTCTCACTCAAAGATGGATTTAATAGGGAATCAAAATTTGACTCTATAAGCCCTACATTCAATGGGGACACAACACCAACGCAACTAATCCACCCCAAAAATAACATCAAGGTCCACTATAAAAAATCCACAAGTCACAAGGTAAGACCTAATGCAATATGAACATGGAACAACACCTATGAACATCCAAACAACAATAGGCTCACCAATAAAATAGACACCAAAGAGAGTTTAGGACACACATGAAACCCACTAGCAACCAAGAGAATAATGAAACAAATAGTGGCACACCAAGCCCCTCAATGACAAAACATCAAAGACAAAGGATATTTCAACATACCGGTAGCAACATCGGGCACCTTATCCCCTTCTTGAGCCATTTGATCAACATGACAACCTTAATCCAAAGGTTGACCACCTTTACAATTCCTTTGAACATATAGAAAATTCATTAGTTTGTGACCCATTTTGCAATACACATAACAAGCATTGGTCTTCCTCAAGCATGGGCCACCATGGTACTTTCCACACCTTTGACACTTGAGATTAGTCATCCCACTAACACCTCTTTCACTCTTATTGCGTTTATGAGGGTAATCCTTTACCTTATGACCTAACTCTCCACAACCATTACAAGCGTCAGTACCTCTCAAGCATAGGCCATCATGGCACCTACCACATTTTGGGCACCTATTATTAGGCACCAAACCACCTCTACCTTTGGGACTTTAGAACTTTCCTTCAACATGGGCCCTCTTGGCCTCACCACCTCTTCTCTTACCATTTGAAGTCTTGGGAGCACTCACCTATTGACCGAGGTGAGTTGCCAAGTTTGCTGCCGCTATGACCACTTCCTATAGAGCATTGTGGACCTCCGTATTTGTCATATCACCATCCTGAGTAGCTAGAGATGTATCCTGTAATGTAACAATTAGAGATTAGCAATAAGCCCTAGGGGACCTAACTCTATTGCATGACATAGATCATGAAGAAGTAAAATATTTCCTAGAACGCCTCATAGCCTTCCATTCATAGTCATGGCGCGCTTCACAACTATGGATAGGACCCTAATCGATGCAGTGTGTTAGATTTCGAGGACCTAACAATCTAGTGCCCTGATACCATCTTTGTCACGACTTAAGCCTAGGTCCTGGACGTGACCGGCGAATGGGGAACCCCAAGAAACCCCAAATAAGTCTTATAGCATATCATTATACATCCTTGGTTGCGAAGTCAGTTAAAAATGACACAAAGTAATAAGCATAAGCAAGGAAATTGGGACTAAGGGCAAACATCGATGTCATAATATCAAGACACAAGAGAGTCAACGCTTATAGCATAGATACATAACATGTCGAACAACACCTCTAAACTTTAGATACTTATCTGGGGCCAAGACAAGCAAGCGGGCTCACCCTCATAATAATGAAAATAGGTAATCCAAACATATATAACATAGCCTAAACATAAGCTTGAGAGGAGATAGATATTACCCCCGGACTTAAGTACTCACCATATGCTAACTCTAACAATCTGTCTACCAATGAAGAGAATCAATAGGAGCTACGGTTCCTCCATAGTGATATCATGTAGGCATAGAGTAGACGTTAGTGCATTTGAATGTACTACGTGTGTAGGATGCAATGCAACGTGTGATAGACATCATAGGCGAAATGCATAATCATAAATAATAGCTAGCATACTAACAATTTGACAAGTATGATTAATGCTTAGGTAAAGCATGCTTACATAGGACATATCATAGGTGTAATAACAGACCATTAAACTATCACTGGATCGTTACACCCTACCACTCTTGGTGATTGAGGTACAAACCCCGTCAATAGGTTAGTGGATCATCGCACCCTACCACCCATGGTGCCAGAGTACAAACCCCCCAATTGGTTGGTGGATCATTGTACCATACCACCCATAGTGCCGAAGTACAAACCCCTTGATAGGTTAGTGGATCGTCGCAGCGTAACACCCGTGGTGCTGGAGTACAAACCCATAATAGGTTGATGGGTATAAACCTCCAACAAGATTGATGGAAAGTTGCACCCTACCACCCGTAATGCCAAAGTATAAGCCCTCCGATTGGTTATCAAGGTACGAACCCCTTGACAAGGTTTTCCAGCGTGCAACCCACGAGTAGGGCATGGTTATATTCCAATACTATATAAAGAATACCATATACATTCATTCATTTCATCATCATATCATTATTATATAGTCATTCAACTGATATGACATGCATTGGACCTTCAATTCCTCAAGAACCCATAACCGGACATTTTATCAAACACTTAGATAGTGTGTAGTGCTAGTGCAAAAACATGCAATAAAAAAGTGTTATCATGCTAGAAAATCCAATGTAAAACCATCAATAGATACCTGGTAACACCCTCAAGAAATATACATCAAAACCCATCATCAAATCTTAATAAAGATCAAAGATTCATAGACTAAAACAAAGTAAAACAATCACAAATTCATAAACCCCAACATAGTGTGCAATAATTTTCATAATAAATAAGACCTATAAGTAAATCATGTTTAAATCATGAAAATTTAAGTAAAAGAAAGCTTGGGTATCATGGGTGAAAAGAACCCATGAAAGAAACCCACATACCTTAGCTTTGGAGATGAACTTGTTGAAGATTGAAGATACAAACTTGAAGCTTGAGAGGAAATCCTTAGATCCGGAAAGGGTTTTGAGACTTAAATTTAGGAGTAAAATATTTGGCTAAGGGTCTGAATGAGTATTGGGAAATATTTAGAATGATATGAGGGTGAAAAATGGCTAAGTATAGGCATGTTCAATTTAGGAACACTTAGGCTGAAGTCCCAAAAGCCTTGGTCCGAGATAAAAATTGCAGCAGCAAAATACACAGGTATGCATTTGGTCCATGATGCAGACCTATCATAAAGGCAAGATACACAGGTCCATGATGGTTGCGTGTCGTGGTACCATCGCAGATCAATTCTTGAAATAAAAAATTATGAAAAATGAATTGCTAATCGTTTTCTCTTAAATTAAGGTTAGACCCACCTCCCACTCAATTTGATCCCCTGATTAAGAATACGAAGTCGGATCTTCGATATGTCACAGGAATTTTGAGATATACCGAAATTACGATTCCAGGCATATTTTCAGACACTTTTTGGGGTCGTTACATAATAACTACAAGAATTTAAGGTACCACTATTCTGTAGTTGGTAATCTATTTTATCTTGAGAGGAAATAATTCATAACCTCAAGTACAGTGAGGGGATCAAATTCCTTAAGGACACACAGTGTATTCTATGGACACAGAATAATATAAACAATCTGCATCCACAGAATACATTGTGTGTCCTGAAGGAATTTGATCCCCTCACTGTACCTGAGGTTATGGATTATTTCCACCTAGGATAAAACAGATTACCAACTATAGAATAGTGGTACCTTAAATTCTTATAGTTATCAGTGAACTCAAGAACCAGCAATGGCTTTCACACAAACTCGGCTTTTTATTTGTAAGAAAATACGCAGAGAAGAAGAATAATTTCAATGTTTGATCAGATGCAAGAGGTTTCTATTTATAGGGATCAATAGGAGCCAATGCACCTACTTAAAACAGACTCATCTATTCAGAACAAGCTTGATGTCTTTTGGGAACGCTCATGTTTGTTCAGAGTAAATTTACGCGTGAAAATTAAAAGTTTGTTAAACTAACTAATTTCTCATATTAACCTAATTAAATAATTAATAAATTAATTTAATTAACAAATAATTTACAAATTAAATCACATCGTTTGCCAAAATCATAGTCGTAGCCGTAGCCGAAGCCGTGTCGAGCGAGCAATGACGACTACGGCGCGAGGGGCCCCCCTTTACTTGACTCTTTAAAGAGTTAGAGTAAGTTTTTTCCTATATAAGGACAACACTTTTTCTCTATTTTTTAGATGAGGGAGAGTGACTCTTCATTTCCCTTTACTTCATTACCTTCACAATTTCCTTATCCCTTCATTTCCTTTCGATCTTCATTTCCTAATTCACACTTATTATTTATTTAAATCCAACAATCCCACATATGAATGGGGAATGACCCTTGTTTAAAACATATGCATGAAAAACATTTGTGATCCATAAGTAATGATTAATTACGTTTTGGATAAGTAGGTTTTCGTTTGAACTTTCTATAGTGAACATATGTCGGATATACTCGGTCAATTGGTAGATGTGATATCTTTGAACCATCAATCTTTGTTGTACAAATAGACAACATAAGTCACACAACAAACCCTTTAACTGGTCTTGGTTCTCATTTTTTTGTTCATTTCATCTATGAACATTTCCTAGTTCATAAGTGCCTAGAGAATTGGCCTTACAAGATTCTCCTTGAAGCGGCTTACACTCCATATTTACATAGGTGATTTCTAAATGTGTTATCCTATAAATACACTATTTGATATATCCTATATCAAACTTAGAAACCATTAAAATGTCATATTACCTTATTCTTATTCCTAAACATTGTCTTATCATGAGAATGGACCTTAATCATAGTTTTGAGAATGTTGAACCGTCATCAATGACTTTGTTTTATCTCTTTGAACCTAGATGTTTGGGTCTCCAGTCTTCTAGGGAGAGTTACCACCGCGATGATTTGTCCTTGGCCATAGTCCCCTTCTCTTTGATTACTTCTCAACTCCCTCTCTAGTTAGGATTTTTGTAAGTAGATCCGACACATTATCCTTTGACTTTACATAGTTAATTGTGATAACTCCACTAGAGAGTAGTTCTCTATTGGTATTATGCCTTCATCGTATGTGACGGGATTTACACATTATACATAATGCTCCTAACTCTTCCTATTGCCACTTGACTATCACAATGTATGCATATAAGAGCCTTTGGTTTGGGTCAAAATGAAATATCTTCTAAGGAATTCTGGAGCCACTAAGCTTCTTCACCAGCCTTTTCTAAGGCATGAACTCAGCCTCTATTATAGATCGAGCTATACATGTTTTTTTGGATGAGTTCTATGATATTGCTCCTCCACTAATGATGAAGATATATCCACTTGCGGACTTATTCTCAGTTGACCTAGTAATTCAGTTTGCATTACTATACGCTTCAAAAACTGTTGGATACTTGCTATAATCCAAAACAATGTTTTGAGTCTGTTCCAAATACCCTAAAACTCGTTTCATTGCCATCTAATGAGTTTGATTGGGATACTCGTGTACCGAATTAATTTACTTAGAGCACAAGCTATGTCTGGTCCCATACAGTTCATGATGTAAATCAAAGTTCCTAATAGTCCAGCATAATCTAATTGAGACTGACTTTCACTTTTATGCTTAGCCAGATCAAGGTTCAGATTAATTGGGGTTCTTGCACTTTTGTAGTTTAGGTACTTGAATTTTTCTAGTACTATTTTGATATAATGAGATTGAGACAATTCTAGACCTTGAGGAGTTTTGTGAATCTTAATTCCTAACATCAATCCAACTACTCCTAGGTCTTTCATATCAAACTTACTAGCAAGCATACACTTAGTAGTATTTATGTTAGCAATGTCGTTACTCATTATTAACATATCATCCGCATACAAGAAAATAATGACAATTTTATTTGGAATGTTCTTAATGTAAATGCATTTGCTTGCTTCTTTCCAATAGTATGCTTCTGAAGAAGTCATAGCTTTTTTGAAGGTTCGAGGCTCATTTTCGAACAAAAATATTACAAAATCAGGTCTAAAGGAAGTAGAGGTCTTTTGACATTTGCTACGTCTTGGATTTTCCTCATTGTGATCATTCTCCTTTGTTTCTTCTCGAGTCCATTTAGTTCCTTCATTAGATGATTCATACTCTTTCTTATACGTATATATTGTTTCAAATAATTCAACATTATTTGATTCAATTAATTAACATGAATGACAGAATTTTCTAATCTATGCACCAGAAATTGATATTCTTTACTATTCAAGGCATATCTTATGAATACACAATCAATAGTCGTAGGTCCTATTTTTGTCCTTTCTTTCCAATATTATGCTTCTGAATAAGTCATAGATTCTTTGAAGGTATGAGGCTCATTTTCTAACAACAATGTTACAAAATCAGGTCTAAATGAAGTAGAGGTGTTTTGACATTTGCTACGTCTTGGATTTTCCTCACTGTGATCACTCTCCTTTGTTTCTTCTCAAGTCCATTTAGTTCATTCATTAGATGATTCATATTCTTTCTTATATGCATATATTGTTTCAAAGAATTCAACATTATCTGGTTCAATTAATTAACATGAATGTCAGGATTTTCTAATCTATGCACCAGAAATCGATATGCTTTACTATTAATGGCATATCTTATGAATACACAATCAATAGTCTTAGGTCCTATTTTTGTCCTTTTAGGTTTAAGAATCTGGACCTTTGCCAAACACCCCCATACTTTTAAGTAGCAAGGTTGGGCTTTCTCCCTTTCTATTTCTCATATGGAATAAATTGTGTTTTACTATGGGGAACTCGATTGAGTATTCGATTAGCCGTAAGGATAACTTCCTCTCCCCCCTCCCCCCACAAGTTTTGGGGCAAACCTGAACTAATTAACATGGCACTCATCATCTCTTTAAGCATTTGATTTTTCCTTTCCGCAATTACATTGGATTATGGTGCGTAAGGGACTGTTGTTTGATGAATCATGCCATGTTTTGAACATATCTCCTCAAAAGAAGATTCATATTCTCCACCCGTACCACTCTTGATCATTTTAATCTTTTTGTTAAGTTGTGTTTCAAATTTACTTTTGTACTTTTGTACTGTTTGAATGCTTCAATTGCCTCGTCTTTACAACTAAGTAAATAAACATAGCAGTTGCATACAATCGTCAATAAATATGATGAAATACTTCTTTCCATCACGAGAAGGTATTGACTTCATGTCACAAATATCTATGTGAATTAAGTCTAAGGGATTTGAATTCCTTTGAACAGACTTATAAGGATGCTTAACATATTTAGATTCTACATATACTTTACATTTTGACTGTTTGGTTTAAACTTAGGCAATAGATTCATATTACTCATTTTCCATAAAGTTTTATAATTTATAGGTCCTAACCGTGAATGCCATAGATTATTTGACTCAAGTAAATATGAAGAAGCCTGAACTTTATTATTTTCAACAATCATTACATTCAGTTTGAAAAGAGCTTTACTAAGGTAGCCTTTTCTACAAACATATCATTTTTGCTAATTACAACTTTATTAGAAATAAAAATACATTTCAATCCATTCTTGACCAAGAGACCAGTAGATACTAAGTTCTTTCTCATATCTGGAACATGACAAACTCTTTTTAGAGTCACCACCTTGCCGTATGTAATCTTTAAACATACTTTGCCATAACCTTCAACTTTTATTGTGGAAGAATTTCCTATGTAAATGATTTGATCAGGTACAGTAGGGGCATATATTACAAAAGCTTCTTTTATAACACAAATATGTGAAGTGGCTCCAGAATCAAGTCATCACTCCTTGGGGTTTCCTACTAAGTTCCATTGAGTCAACATGACACTTAAGTTTTTCGCTTCTTCATTCTTCTTGATCATATTTGCTTGATTCTTCTTCTTTTGCTTCTTTAAAGAGCTGCAATTAGCAACTTTGTGTCCAACCTTCCCACAGTTATGACAATTACCCTTGAACCTCTTTATAGGCGGATTGCCTTTTGGTCTAAGTGGCTTCTTTCTCTTTTTAGCATTTGGTCCTTCTTCATTAATATTTGCCTCAGCTATTATTGAGTTCGTTTGTGACCTCTTTTCTGCCACTTTATTGTCCTCTTTGATTCTCAAGCTAGCAATCAGATCTTCAACAGTAATCTCCTTGTATTTATGCTTTAAGTAATATTTGAAGTCCTTCCAAAGTGGGCATAACTTCTCAATGATGGCTGCCACCTAGAAAGCATCATTCACAACCAATCATATATTAAAGATTGTGTGAGTATTGAGAAAAAATCGAATCTGTTCAAAACAGGTTTTAAATAAACTTATATCTTTTGCAAGAAGATCATGAATAATAACCTGCAACTCCTAAACTTGTGTAACAACAGGTTTATTGTCCACCATTTTGTAGTCCAGGAACTTTGCTTCAATAAATTTCTTCATTCTAGTATCTTCAGTTTTGTATTTCTTTTCCAAAGTATCTCACAGTCCCTTAAAAGTCTTCATATTATTGTACACACTGTATAGATCATCTTGAAGGTCACTCAGTATGTAGTTCCTACATAAAAAATTTGAGTGCTTCTAGGCTTCAGTCACCAAAAGTCTTTCGTCATCTAGTGTTCCTGTAGCTAGTACCGGAACATTCTCATTGATGTATCTCTATAGACTTAGGGTAGTCAGTAGAAGAACATCTTTTGCTGTCATCTTTTGAAGTCAACACTAGTAAATTTTTCAGGTTTTTCTGCTGATGCAATTGTAGGGGCAGCATTTGAACAACTTGAAGATGCAGTAGATGGTATTGTAGCAGTCCTCGTTCTAACATTCACTTCAATTGAGTTAGTCATTTTTTTCTGTCACAAATAGATAAATACTCAACTTTCAGAAATTTGAGAATTTTTATTTCAAAGTAAGAAAGAAGAAAGGGAAATAAAAAATAAACTGTTAAATTCCTTAAGCTTGTTATTCCATCCAAACAGCAGCAGAAGCAGTAAAGAAAGAAAATAATATAAATAATCTGAGTCCAAACTCAAGAACCAGCAATGGCTTTCACATAAACTTGACTTTTTATTTCTAAAAACAGACTCATCTATTTAGAACAGGTTTGATGTCTTTTGGGAATGATAAATAATATAAACAATCTGAGTCCAAGCTCAAGAATCAGTAATGGCTTTCACACAAACTCGACTTTTTATTTGTAAAAACAGACTCATCTATTCGGAACAGGTTTGATGTCTTTTGGGAACGATCATGTATGTTCAGAGGAAATTTACCCGAAGCCGAAGAAGAACCGAGCAAGCGATGACGAAGACAGCACGAGGGAGTCCCCTTTACTTGACTCTTTGAATATTAGAGTAAGTGTTTCCTAATATAAGGACAATATTTTTCCTCTATGTTTTAGATGAGGGAGAATGACTCTTCCTTTCCATTTACTTCTTTAACCCCACATTTTCTTTGTCCTTTCATTTTCCAATTCACACTTATTATTTATTTAAACCAAATATTTTTTTGATTCAAATTAGGAAGAAGTAGAAGTATATTAAATAAGTAAGGAGTCCTTTCACCGTTAGAGTCCTTATTTTATCACTTCTTTCTATATAATTTAAAAGTCAAAATTATAAATATAATTAAATAAGAATTCAAAGAAAAAATGATGAAAACACGATCTTGTCTAAAAAGGAATCTTTTATTGAAGATTTAAAAGTTCAAACAACATTTCTATGGACTTTCACACTTTTAATATAGTATAGATAGATAGTCAATGTATGATTATAAATAATATTAATCTACAGAATCACATAATTAATAACAAAATAGAGGAACATACATATCATATATGAAAACCATTTACGATGTAATAAATTTTGCCTTGTCGCAATTTTTTATTACACTTTACAACTTGATCGTTAAAAAATATAGCATCAACTTTTGTGCCCTATTAAAAAAAATTAAACGTTAACGAGTAAAATTAATATGTAATGTTAAAATATTAAAAAAAAAAAAAACTTTACCTCTTTGTCAACAAATGTTAAATTCTTTCGAGTGCCTTCATTGGTGCCCCTTTCTTATTGTTTTATTGGTCCATTTATAATAAGTAAGACTTTTATTATCCAATAGGATCGGCATCTTTCCAAGGTATTAATTGACACAAGTTCATTAAGGCCTTCTCAGAATATATTACAAAATTGTCTAAATAAATTATTGACAAAAATAATAAGAACAATAATATATAAATTTATAAAAAGGAAATTTGTAAGATGAAGAAGTATTACTTTACTTGAGATATACTTTACCTGAATATATGAAACTTGTGAATAGACGGAGATGTTAGTTACAAAATAAGTTAAATTGTTAAATAACGAACATTTAGGATAGGAAATAATATTTTATTATATTTAGGACAAAACATTTCATCATATAATTAGGATTCATGATGAAATTAGAAGAAATTTTATTGAAATAGTAGAGTCATAAAGAAAAAAAATAAATTTGACAAACTAATTAATTATGAAAAAAAAAAGTTGACAAGCCAATTAACTATGGTTCAATATTTTCAAAACGGGACTTTTTTGTTCAGCAGTTAGAAAGGAAAGAAAAAAGAAATTAAAAAACCAAGCTTTTTAATTTTAGATGGAAAAAGCTTAGATGTAGGAATTTAATTTTAGACTAGAGTATTTATACTAGAATATTTAATTTTAGATGGAAAAATGATTCTTTATGTAGGAATTTAACTATATCAAGAAAATGTTCTCAATTTAATTTTATTACATTTAATAGTATTAAAATGATAATTAAATAATTGAAAAAGATGGTGAAAAGATGATTTTGTCTAAAGAAGAGATTTTTAATGAAGGGAAAAAAGTTTAAATAATATTTCTAAGCCCTTCGTGCTTTTAATATATTATAGATATAGATATATACTGGTGTATGTGCGCGCATACTAATTTTATGACATATGCAATGCATATGTAAACCATATCATATACTATACTGTGTTATAGAAAAGAACTAGTATTATTAGAATAAACCCTTTCAGTAAATAATAATAATTGAAAGAACATAGGATATGTATTTTAAATGATTAATATAGATTGTCATAAAGTCACTTATTTTTTTAGATCACAATGACCAAATGTCATTGAAACATTTTAAAATCTACATTCAATGTTTAAGTATGGGGAGATGACAATGCTTAAAGTATATTCTTTTTTACTATATTGGATGTGTAATTATTTTTTATTGTTGTTATTATGCTATAGTTTTATCCTTATATACGACTTGTTAATTAATTTGTTATATTTTTTCTCTTAATTAGTCTTCAGTTTTAATTTATCATCATGTGTAGTTGTATAAATATTATCGATATTGTGTTGAAAATAAAACTCAATTAACCGGGTGATTACCAAAAGATAGTTATTATTTTAATATAGTTAAACCTTGTTAATGATTGTCTAAAAATTTTGTTACTACTATAAAGAGGTGTGTAGCACCCCATAATTCTTTTCAGCTAATCTGGGTAGATACACAGAGTAATTGAAGAAAATGACTGAGAAAAGTTACTGAAAGAGAATACACAAGGGCCCTCTACGACCCGTAGAAGAGGCCTCGTAAATCCCCAGTTGATTTGGTGAAATTTTCTACATCTAAGGTCCATGTGCGAGACAACATACGGCCCGTAAAATATTTCACGGCACATAGATTGGTTTCGTAAAATGGTGATCCAAGAATCAACTTTTCAGTATCTTGAGTTACGAGTTATCAGATGACTTGTAGAAGTTTACGGACTGTAGAAAGGGTTCCGTGGACTCTAGGACAAATTCCAGTAACTTAAACTATTGGACCCCTTATCTACGAGAGCTCATCTACGACCCATAGAATGTTCTACGGCACGTAAATAAGGTCTCCTTGAAATGTCCTAAAAAGTGCTTCGGAGATGCCCATCATTGTAATTTCTATATATCTCAAAATTCGTGTATGACATCAAAAATTTGACTTCATATTCTCGATCATGGAGAAAAATTGAGTGAGAAATGGGTGTACTCAAAATTTAGAGGACCCATAGCGAAAAATAATTTTTCAGAATTTTTTATTTTCAATGGCCATCCGCGCCCTAGCCTCTACGGGCCAGGGGCGCGGATTAGTATTGGAATGAAGTTTGCATCTAGTTCACTTAACGCAAAGGGCGCAAACTAGTGTATCATTTTCCTTGGCTAGGGGCATTGGGGTCATAGCCCTATGACCACTTATGTGTGAAAACACCTGTACTTAGCCATTTCTCAACTCTATATTACTCAAGACCCTCTCAAAAACCTCCCTAAGATTTAACCAAATATCTCATTCAAATTTCAAGGATTTCAAGCCTAACTTTGGAACACTCGGATTCTCTTTAAGCTCCAAATTCTTTTCAAGCTCATCTCAAGAAAATCCAAGTTTGAGGTATTGTGAGTTTCATCCATTGGGTCCTTTCACTCGTGGAGCCCAATCTCCATTTTATGAAAATTGCATGTTTTCAAGTTTTATTACTTATGGGTATCCTCTATTATGAATTATGAGTATAAATTATGTTGGGGTTTTATGAAATGTTGATGGATTATGCATTACTATCTATTTCAAGCTTATACCATGAATTGGTTTTATCTATTGAGACTATGCATGATTTGAGCTGTGAAACTATGATTTATTATGAGATTTGATGATGTATTTCAAGGTATCCTACATGAGGGATTTACTACATGTTGGCGGATTGATTTGTATTAAGTTTTCTCATCTTATATAACTCTTTAATTGCATGATTTTGAACAAGTGTCATGAACCCATCATGTGTTTGATAAAATGTCAAGTCATGAATTCTCAAGTTATTGATGATCTATTACATGATTTACAAGTCAAGTGACTTCATGATGTTTAAGGGCTTTCAAAGATGTATCTAATTCATGAAATTATCTATGATTATGCAAGTGTCAAGTTTAGTCCTATTTTCAAGATTTTTTTACCGCGTGTGAGCCATTCATGTTAAATAAAGGGTTCATGTATGATTATTATCTACTCTCATGTTTCAAGTTAGGCTCATATTAGAGGTCAAGGATGTTTAAGAGTTACACATGTTATGTTTCTTACAATTGATTAAAGTATGATTATTTCAAGTATTCTATGGGATCAGACATAGTACCAATGGATTAGATGTAGGCATGGACTATCTTCAAGGGTCCATACCCCTTTCCTAAAACTATGTGCCAACATAGGATTATGATTATTACCCTTGCTATACTAGTGGATCCATTTAGTGTACTTTATCATGAAATTCTCCCCGAAATGGGACTGGTTCTCGTAAGGGAGGTTTACTTCTTCGAAATGGGATGAGCTCCCGTAAGGTGAAGTATGGTTTACCTTGACAAGTACACCACCTATTTACCAATGAGGGATAATCATCGGGATTCCAAGTTGCAGCTCACTTGGTCTTGATTATGTCGGTTAGGGTCTCTTCCGACACATGTATTATGTTCTATGCAAGCTGAATGATTTTCAAGCATATTTTACTTCAAGCATTGACCATGCATGCCATATTGAGATCTCACTTACCTATTGCTTATTGCTATACATTTTTACTATATTGGTTTATGTCTTGTTGCATTACATCCTACATATTTAGTACATTCAAACATACAACTATATACAATATGCTTGTATAATATTACCATATAGGAATCGAAGCACCACTTGCTCATCCTCCACGTGGCCAGTACGATCTGTTAAAGCGAGCTTTGGTGAGTCCTCAAGTCTGAGGACACCATCTATAATACTCATGCTATATTGAGACTTCTTCATATTGAACACTTGATATTATGAGGGTGAGCCCGGAGAGTTTCTTGGCCCCCGCTCCAATCTATGTTAGAGGTGTTGGTGGAACATTTGATGTATTTATGGTATGAGTTTAACTTTTAAATGTTTTATGATTATCAAAAACTTCCTTTAGTCTCGCTTCCCTTTTTATTTTATCTCTTGTTGCTATTTACTTTGCTTACATGACTGAGATGTGGGATTGATATGCTAAGAGGTTTGTTTGAGATACTTCGAGTTCCCATTCTCGATTTCACGTCTATGACCTAGGCTTGGGTTGTGACAAACTTTGTATCAGGAGCAATAGGTTGTTAATAGTCCTTAAAATCCAATACACCGCGTTGATTAGAGTTTTATTCATGTGTGTGAAGCGCGCAACAATTATGAATAGGAGTCTATGAGGTGTTTTATGAAATGTATCACTTTTTCATGATCTATGTCGTGGGATAGATCAAAGTCCCCTAAGGCTTAATACTGATTCCTAACCATTAAATTTCAGAATATATCTCGAGCTACTCAAAATGGTGGGCAAGGAAGTGACCATCTCTCACTTGGGGGTCAACTTCCCAACGGTGATATGTCGAATAAGGAGGTTCGTAATGCTCTATGGATATTTTTTACGGTTGTAACTGCTCAACTCAATCAACAAGTGGGTGCTCCCGAGACTTCAAAGGGATAAGAGGAGGGAAAGCAAGGTTAAGAGGGCCCGAGTTGATGGCGCCTCATCTTCTACGAGTCTACTAGTTCCCAAGTACAAGAACAAAAGGATTCCTTTTGTCACTTGCCAAGGGTATGGCAAGAAATATCAAGAGAGGTGTTTGGCAGAAGTTGAGAGTTGTTTCAAGTGTGGCAGTGTTGGTCATAAAATGAGAGATTTCCCGGTGTCCTCAAAGGAAGGGAGAAGAAGGGTCCAAATTGAAGGTGAGAATGGTGGGATGACTCACCCTAGGTGCCCAAAGTTTGGGAGAAACCATAATGGTATATGTTGGAGGAACAAGGATGCATGCTATTGATGTGGAAATATAGGCCACAAGATTGTTGATTGCCCATATGCTCAAATGAAAGGAAAGGGTATTGGTGTTCAAGCTTCTTCTCCGTGCTTCAACTATGGAAAGAACCATCCGAGAGATTGCTTGGCTGGTTTGAGTGCGTGTTTTGAGTATGGTGCAAAGGATCACGAGTTGAGACATTGTCCATGGGTTACTACAGATTATGTTGATGACCATCGATGCTCTCAACCATACCCCTCTAGGGGTCACTAGACTTGGCATGGTGTTTCAGAGGTATGTTAAAGGTTTTTGATTTTGATGTGTATGCAGTGATAGACCGGGATGCCACTCTTTCTTTTATTACTTCTTCTATTGCCAAAAAACTTTATGTTAGTCACGAATTGTTTTGTGAACCTTATAAAATATCTACCCCCATTGGTGAGTCCATTGTCGCTAAAAGAGTCTATAGAAATTGTCCCGTGATCATTTTGCTTAAAATCTTGCCTTGTGATTTTGTTGAATTAGATATGGCAAATTTTGATGTCATTCTTGGGATGGATTGGTTGTATGCATATTATACTTCTATTGATTGTAGAACCCATACGGTTAAATTCCAATTACCTAATGAGTCCGTCCTTGAGTGGGAAGTTCGTGTTTGGTGTTCAAGGCTAGGTTCATTTCTTGTCTTAAAGCCCAAAAGTTAATTTTTAAGGGTTGTCTCTATCATCTTGTGAAGGTTAGGGATATTGATTCCAAAGTCCTTCCTATGAGTCAGTTCCGGTAGTTAATGATTTTCTTGATGTCTTTCCTGATGAGCTTCTCATTGTTCCTCCCTAAAGGGAAATAGATTTTGGTATAGACCTATTTCCCTATACTCAACCCATTTCTATTCCCCCTTATCATATGGCCCTGGCAAAGTTGAAGGAACAATTGAGGGATTTGTTTGAGAAGGGTTTTATAAGTCCTAGTAAACCATGGGGTGCACCAGTGTTATTTGTGAAGAAAAATGATAGTCCTCTTAGAATGTGCATTGATTATCGGCAACTTAATATAGTCACTACAAAGAACAAGTACCCTCTACCAAGGATTGATGAACATTTTGATCAACTTCACGCGGCTAGTCACTTTTCTAAGATTGATCTTCAGTCTGGGTATCACCAAGTGAAAGTGAGGGAGTGTGACATTCCCAAGACGGCTTTCAAGACTAGGTATAGACACTTAGAGTTTGTGGTTATATTCTTTGGTTTGACTAATGCAACAACTATATTTATGGATCTTATGAATAAGATCTTTATACCCTACCTTGACTTATTTGTGGTGGTTTATATGATGACATCTTGATTTATTTCCATAGTGAGGAGGAGCATGTGGATCACTTGAGGATGATATTGCAAATCTTGAGGGAGGAGAGGTTGTATGACAAATATGAAAAATGTGAGTTTTGGTCGAAAAAGGTTGCTTTCCTAGACCATATGGTGTTGGGTGATGATATTACGGTGGATCCTAAGAAAACGGAGGTCATTAGAAATTGGCCTCGACCTTTGACTCTATCAGACATTAGAAGTTTTTTAGGTTTGGCAGGTTATTACCGGAAGTTTGTAAATGGTTTCTCTTCTATTGCTTTTCCTATGATTAAATTGATACAAAAGAAGGCAAAATTTGTGTGGACCGGTGAGTGTGAAAGGAGTTTCCAAACTTTGAAAGATAAGCTTGTCTCCGCCTGCTATCTTGTCCCTACCGGAAGGGTAGGAAGGATTTTTCATATATTGTGATGCCTTAAGAATTGTTTTGGTGTGTGTTTCGATGCAAAGATGTAATGTGATAGCATATGCCTCTAAACAACTTAAGGTGCATGAGAAGAATTATCCCACCAACGATCTTAAATTGGCAGCCGTAGTATTTGCTTTGAAAATTTGGCGTCACTACTTGTATGGGGTTCATGTTGATGTGTTTACCTACCACAAGAGTCTCCAATATGTGTTCACCCAAAAAGATCTTAACTTGAGACAAAGGAGGTGGTTAGAGCTCCTTAAAGATTATGTTATGAGTGTATAACAAAGCTAATGTTGTGGCTGATGCTCTAAGTAGGGTGTCTATGGGTAGTCTAGCTCATGTTGATGATGGAGGCAAAGAGGTGGTTAGAGAGGTTCACTGGTTAGCTAATTGGGGGTTTGGTTGAATGAAGTTGATAATGGGGTGTAGTGGTTGTTGATGTATCTTCTTTGATTGAGATAAAGGCAAAACAAGATCTTGACCCCGCCTTGCTAGAGTTAAAGGCCTTGGTGAGAGATGGTAAAGTTGAGGTTTTCTCCCAAGGGGTAGATGGTGCCCTTAGATACCAAGATAGATCATGTGTGCATAATGTGGATGACTTGAAAGAATTGATCTTGAAAGAGTCCATAATTCATCCTATTCCATTTACCTTGGTTCTAGAAAGATGTATAGAGACCTGAGGGACGTGAGAGATACATTGCCAAGTTCATGTGAGGATGTCACAATTGCCAACAAGTGAAAACAGAACATCAAAGGCCAAGTGGCCTAGCCCAAGATATAGTTATTCCTATTTGGAAGTGGGAAGAGATCAATATGGATTTTGTGGTTGGGTTGCATAAGACTAGGAAACATTCTGACTCTCCTACAAGTCAAAACTACTTATGGTGCTGAAGATTATGTGAAGTTGTACATTTATGAGTTGTTAGGTTGCATGGGGTGCCCTTGTCTATCATTTCAGATCATAGTGGTCAATTCACTTTTCACTTTTGGAGGTCCTTTTAAAGAGGTCTTGGTACCAAGGTTAAACCTAGCACGACCTTTCATCCTCAAACAGACGGCTAAGCTGAGAGGACTATCCATACCGTTGAGGATATTCTTAGAACTTGTGTTCTGGAGTTTAAGGGTAGTTGGGATGAATATCTTCCACTCATTGAGTTTGCTTACAACAATAGCTACCACTCAAGCATTGGTATGGCTCCCTTTGAAGCTCTTTATGATAGTCATTGTAGATCCCCAGTTAGGTTGTTTGAAGTGGGGGAAATGGCTTTGCTAGGTCTGGATTTGGTCATTGAAGCCTCGGAGAAGATTTGGTTGATTAAGGAAAGATTGAAAACAGCCCAAAGTAGACAAAAGTCCTATTCCGATGTGAAGAGAAGAGATTTTGAGATTAAGATTGGTGATTGGATCTACTTGAAAGTCTCACCCATGAAAGGTGTCATGACCCAAGCCTAGGCCCTAGATGTGACAGGCGAATGGAGAACCCAAAGGAAACCCCAAACAGGCTTCATAGCATATCATTATACATCCTTGGTAGCGAAAGCAATTAAAATGACAATGAGAGATAAACATAAACAAGGGAATTGGGGCTAAGGGTAAACTTCCATATAATATCATCAAGAAAACAAGAGAGTCAACGCTCAAAGCATAGATACATAATATGTCCAACAACACATCTACTGCATAGATAAGAGTGGGGGTCACGACAAACAACCGAGATCACCCTCATAGTTAATACATAAATAAAAGAAAGATAGTGTTAATACATAGAAAGAGATTATCAGTAACGTCCCTGGAATGGAGGACTCACCAACTAGCTTAAAAGACAATCGTACTAGCCACGTGAAGGAGGAGGATGATCAAGCGGTGCATCGGTTCCTACATGGAGACATCATGTAGGCATAGAGCATGTGTTAGTATGTCTGAATGTACTAAGTATGTAGGATGCAATGCAACAATAGATAGGCATCATAGGCGAAATGCATAATAATTCTCAATAGGTAGCATAATAGCAAGATGGAATATATGATTAATGCTTACGTAAAACATTCTTACATAGAAGATATTACATGTGTAAGAAGAAACCACTATCATATTGGTGGATCGTTGCACCCTACCACCCTTGGTGATTAAGGTACAAACCCCTTCAATTGGTTGGTGGATCGTTGCACCCTACCACCCGTGAAGGTACAAACCCCCCGACATGGTTGGTGGATCATCACACCCTACCAACCATGGTGACTGATGTACGAATTCCTCGACATGATTATCAAGGTACAAACCCCTCGACATGGTTATCAAGGTATGAACCCCACGACATGATTACCCGACATGCAACCTCCGAGCAGGGAATGGTCACATTCCAATACTATGTAGAGAATACCATATACATATGTTCATTTCATCATCATTTCCTCAACATATAGCTATTCAACTCATAAGACATGCATCGGACCTTCAATTCCTCAAGAACCCATAACAGGATATTTTATCAAACACTTAGAGGGTGTGTAGTGCTAGTGTAAAACTATGAAACTCAAGAGTGTTATCACGCTAGAAAATTAAATGTAAAACCATTAATAGATACTTGGTAATACCCTTAAGCAATATACATAAAAATCCTTCATCAAATCTCACATTAGATCTTAGATTCATAGCCCAAAACGTAGTAAAACAGTCACAATTTCACAGACCCCAACATAGTGTCCAGTGAGTTTTCATAATGAATAAGAGCCATTTATAAATTAACTCATGTAATTTAGGGTAAAAGAAAGCTTGACATCATGGGTGAGAAACCTATGAAAGATACCCACATACCTTAGCTTTGGAGATGAACTTGATGAAGATTGGAGATGGAGACTTGAACCTTGAGAGGAAATCCTTAGATCTATTGAGGGTTTTGAGACTTGAATTTAGAAGATAAAATACTGGCTAAGTGTTTGAAAGAGAATTGGGGAATGTTTGAAATAATATGAGGGTGAATAATAGCTAAGTAAAGGTATTTTCACGTTTGGGAACACTTAGGTCCAACACCCAAAAGTCTTGGACAACACAAAAATTAACTGGGCAGAAAACACACTGCTCCGCATAGAGGACCTATCGTGAAGACGAGATTTCTTCATCTGAGCACCCTAGCCGCGTCATGCCAGGGGCATGCAGACCTCATAAGAATTTGCATT
This sequence comes from Solanum ossicruentum, assembly GCA_025774065.1. Classification (NCBI taxonomy): domain Eukaryota; kingdom Viridiplantae; phylum Streptophyta; class Magnoliopsida; order Solanales; family Solanaceae; genus Solanum; species Solanum ossicruentum. The sequence continues at coordinate 24,197 of JAOTQR010090542.1, forward strand.
TTTGGAAAATCGAAATTGCTAATCGCTTGCTCTTTAATCGAGGTTAGACCTACTCTCCACTCAATTTGACCCCCTGAACAAGAATATGAAGTCAGATTTTTGATGTCACACATGAATTTTGAGATATATAGAAATTATGATTCTGGTCACTTCTGAGGCACATTTTTGGGAAATTTTTGGGGCCGCTTACAATATCTCCCCCTTGGAAAAATTCCCGAATGTCAAAAAAACGTATATGAGAGATGTGAACATGACAAATTTCAGCCCACATAAGGATGCAACAATGCAGTTAAACATCATTTCAAAAACATCAACATAGGAGTAAAATCATTATGAACTTGTCGAATTAAACATGAATATATACATATATCATGGGCTGAACTTAGACTTAAAATCACATAGAGGACTTAGAGTGATACATTAGGCTTGAGTGGAGTGGAAAAAGATGAGGATGTAGCTTTTGCATGTCCATTTCAGCCTTCCATGTAGCACTTTCGACTTGTTGATTCCGCCAAAGGACCTTAACGAAAGCCACATCCTTGTCCTTAATCTCTTCACTTGCCAATCCAAAATCTGAATCGGAACCTCTTCATAAGTCAAGTTGCCCTCCACAACACCCATAAGATAAAAAGGTACAATAGCATTTGGATTACCCATATACTTCCTCAACATTGACACATGAAAGACTAGATGAACCAACTCCATTTCTTGAGGAAACTCTAATTCGTTGGCCACCCTACCGATCCTTTTCATCACCCTATAAAGGCCCACATATCTAGGGCTCAACTTTCCCTTCTTACCGAAACGGACCACATCCTTCATGGGTGACACCTTCAAATGAACCCAATCATCAACTTTGAATTCAAGCACCCTTCTCCTCACATCAGTGCAGACTTTTTATGACTTTGGGCCGTCTTCAACCATTCTCTAATTATTCTAACCTTCTCAAGAGCCTCCAAACCAGGTATGGTCTAAAAAAGGCAACCTCGCCAACCTCAAATCACCTAATCGGTGATCTACATCCTCTACCATAAAGAGCCTCAAATGGAGCCATACCAATATAGCTATTGTTGTAGGCAAATTCAACTAATGGGAGATGATCATCCCAACTACCTTTAAGCTCTAATACACAAGATCTAAGCATATCTTAAAGGGTTCGGATGCTCCTTTTGGCTTGGCCATCCATTTGAGGGTGAAAGGCCATAGAAAGCTTAATTCTAGTACCAAGACCCCTTGGGAAGGACCTCCAAAAATGTGAAGTAAATTGAGCTCCACGATCTCACATGATGGAGAAAGGAATCCCATGCAATATCACCAAGTCATGGATGTACAATCTTGCATATATTTAGCCCCATATGTGGTTTTAACCGGTAAAAAGTGAGCCAATTTCATCATCCTATCAACCACAACCCAAATGGAATCAAAACCCTTCCTAGTTTTGGGCAACCCATCTACAAAGTCCATATTAATCTCTTCCCATTTCCAAGTAAGAACCTCTATGTCTTGGGTTAAGCCACCTGGCCTTTGATGTTCAGCACTGACTTGTTGACAACTATGGTAACTGGATACAAATTTTGCAATATCCTTCTTCATGCCTCCCCTCCAATACACCACTCTCAAATCTCTTTACATTTTAGTGGAACTGGGGTGAATAGAATAGGAAGAACCGTAAGTGTAATCAAGAATTCTCTCTCTCAAGCCATTAACACAAGGCACATACAACCTATCTTGGTATCTAAGTGCACCATCTCCCCCTTGGTAGAAAATCTCAACCTTCCCGTCACCAACCAAGGCCTTCAATTCTAGTAAGGAGAGATCAAGATCTTGCTTAGCTTTTACGTCCTCAACCAATAAAGATTTAGAACCATCAAACACAACAACACCATCATTATTCACTTCCCCCAACCTAACTCCCAATCTAGCCAAACGATGAACCTCCTTAGCCATCTCCCTGTTACCACCATCAACATGAGCTAGGCTACCTATAGACATCCTACTCAAAGCATCTGCCACCACATTAGCCTTACCCAGATGATAATGCATACTCATATCATAGTCCTTAAGGAGTTCTAACCATCTCCTTTCCCTCAAGTTAAGATCTTTTTGAGTGAAGACATATTGGAGGCTCTTATGATCGGTGAACACATCGACATGCACCCCATACAAGTAATGACCCCAAATCTTTAATGAAAATACCAAGACAGCTAGTTCAAGATTATGGGTAGGGTAGTTCTTTTAATGCACCATGAGTAGCCTAGAAGCATAGGCTATGACCTTACCATTTTACATTAGAATACAACCTAACCCAACTTTAGAAGCATCACAATACACAACAAATCCCTCTAGACCATCCTGAAGTGACAATATAGGAGTGGACACAAGCTTATCTTTCAAGGTTTGGGAGCTCCCCTTACACTCGTCGGTCCACACAGAATTGGCCTTCTTTTGAGTCAATTTTGTCATAATGGAAGCAATAGAAGAGAACCCATTCACAAATCTCCGATAATACCCCGGTAAGCCTAAGAAACTCCTAATGTCCAATAGGTTCAATGGTCTAGGCCAATTTTTAATCATATCGGTCTTCTTAGGATCCACCTTAATGCCATCACCCAACACCACATTCCCTAGGAAGGAAACTTCCTTCAACCAAAATTCACACTTTTCATATTTAGCATATAGCCTCTCCTCCCTCAATCTTTGCAACACAACCCTTAAATAGGCCCCATGCTTCTCCATACCACGAGAATAGATCAAAAAATCATTAATGAATACCACAAAAAATGAATCAAGGTAGGGTTTGAAGACCCTATTCATAAGGTCCATAAAGATGGCCAGTGTATTGGTCAACCCAAAAGACATCATAACAAACTCATAATGCCCAACAAACTCATAATATCTAGTCTGGAAGGTCGTCTTGGGAATATCACACTCCCTCACCTTCACTTGGTAATACCAGGTCCAAAGATCAATCTTAGAGAAATGGATAGCCCCTTGCAATTTCTTAAACAAATCATTAATCTTTGGAAGAGGATACCTATTCTTGATGGTGACCATATTATGTTGCTGGTAGTCAATACACATCCTAAGGGACCCATCCTTCTAATCACAAACAATACCGATGCATCCTAAGATGATTGGCTAGGCCTAATAAATCCCATCTCCAAAAAGTCCCTCAATTGTTCCTTCAACTTCGCAGGGGTCATACGGTAAGGGGGAATAGAAATGGATTGAGTATCGGGAATGAGATCTATACCAAAATCTATTTTCCTTTAGTAGGGACACCAAGAAGGTCATTTGGGAAGACATCAAGAAACTTATTTATGATCAGAACGAACTCTATTTGCTGGACCTTGGACTCCATATCCCTAACCCTCACAAGATGATAAAGACACCCATTGGAGATCAATCTATGGGTTTTAATGCAAGAGATGAACCTACTCTTGATCACCACATAACGACTCTCCTATTCAAGGATGGGCTCATTTGGGAATTGAAATTTGACCCTATCAGTTCCACAATCAATAGAAGCATAGTATGCATACAACCTATCCATCCCAAGAATGACATCAAAATCAACCATGTGTAACTCAACAAGATCACAAGGCAATATTTTACGTAAGATGCAAATGGGATAATTTCTATAGACTTTCCTAGAAACAATAGATGCACCAATATGGGTAGATACCTCATATGACTCACACAACTACTCGGGGTCAACATGGAACTTTTTGACAACAAAGGGGATGACAAAAGAAAGAATGGAACCCAGATCAATCAATGCATACACATCAAAGTCAAAGATTATCAACATAACGGTAACAACACCAGGGACCTCATCAACCCCTTGCCTCCCATGCAAAGCATAAAACCGATTGTGCCTTGGGGCACCATCTTGTTGACTGCCTCTCTATAAAGGAACCGCATTAGCACCTTGTGGACGAACCTCCTTACCCTTGTTGCAATTTCGAGGGCAATCTACCTTTTTATGACCCATTTCCCTATAACCATACCATGCATTAGTACCTCTCAAGCATGAGCCCTTATGACCCTCACCACACCTAGGACACACCATATAAGGAACCACCACACCAACATCTTGGATTCGTGGGAAGTCATTGGCAAGTCCCCTATTAGAAGCATGAGAAGATCCTTGGCCTTGGTAGAACCGGCTACCTTTTTGGCTTTGGAACTTGCCATCAAAACGCGCCCTCTTGGCATCATGGCCCCTTCTCTTCTTCAATTTCTCCTCTTCTATTTTCTCCACGCAAGTAATCAAATTTGACAAATCCATGCCACTAATCAATGTGGCGGACCAACACTCGTCACTAACCAATTCAGAAACATCCATAACAAATTTGTTCATCTTAGATCTTGAGTCAGCCACCAAATGTGGAGCATACTTCAAAAGTTGGTTGAACTTGAGGGTATATTCCCTCACACTCATAGAGCCTTGTCTCAAATTCATAAACTCCACCAACTTAGCTTCCCTAAGTTTAAGAAGGAAGAACCGAATAATCCACCTTGAACTCCTCCAAAAGTACCACATAGTTGACTCATTTTTCCTCCTTCTATTGGTTGTACCATATTTGTGCCACCCCTTTGAGTTAGTAGGCCGCTAACTCCGCCTTATCCTCCAACATCACACCCATGATAGAGAAATTTTTGTAGACCTCATTAATGAACTCTTGAGGGTCCTCACTCACCTTTGACCCATTGAATTCTGGGAGATTCATTCTCATGAAGTCTCTTACTCGATAAGCCAGTGTATGAGCATGATGGGCTTGGGCCCCTTAATTGGATTGATTAGCCACAACTTATGCAAGCAATATAAGAGTATCCCTAAGCCATCTATTGCCAGTTGCTCCTCGGGTGTACGGGTTTATCTTCCTCTTGTGTTAAGCATAATCTAGCATAGCAAAGGTCAATCGTTAAGGGGAAAAAACTTACTTCAAATTTTCTAAAATGTCTCATAGCCTCCTACTCATAGTTATGGTGCACAACACAACCATGAATAAGACTCTGATCAATGCGGTGTGTTGGACTATGAGGATTTAACAACCTAGTGCTCTGATATCATCTTTGTCATGATCCAAGTATAGGGCTTAGACATAACTGGCGAATGAGGAACCTGAAGGAGCCCAAAGAAGCCTCATAGCATATCATTAAACATCCTTGGTCGCGGAAGCAATTAAAATGACAATGAGAGATAAACATAAACAAGGAAATTGGGGCGAAGGGTAAACTTCCATATCATATCATCAAGAAAACAAGAGAGTCAAGGCTCACAACATAGATATATAACATGTCTAACAACACCTCTACTACATAGATAAGAGCGGGGGCCACGACAAATAACCGGGGTCACCCTCATAGTCAATACATAAATAAAAGAAAGATAATGTTAATTCATAGCAAGAGATCATAAATAATGTCCTCGAAATGGAGGACTCACCAACTAGCTTGAGGGACAATCGTACTAGCCACGTGGATGGCTGATTGTCAAGCAGGGCTAGTTCCTACATGGTGACATCATTAGGCATAGAGAATGCGTTAGGACATTTGAATGTAATAAGTATATAGGATGCAATCCAACAAGTGATAAGCACCATAATAAAAAATACATAACATAGGCAATGAATAAGCATATAGCAATATGGTATGTATGAATATTGCTTAATGTAAAAGTATACTTATATAGAAGATAATGTATGTGTAAGGAGAAGCCACTTTAGTGAATATCCAAGGCCACCATCTCCTTGGAGAGGTGCATGAGGTACAAACCCCTTCATGTGGTTTATGAGGTACAAACTATCCAACATGGTTATCAAGGAACAAATCCCTCGACATGGTTACACGGGCCTGCCACCTCCCGAGCGAGGCAATCAAGGCACAAACCCCTCAACATGGTTAACTGTGCCTATAATCTCCCAAGTGAAACTTGGTCATTTTCCCCACAACATAGAGATAGTATCATATACATACATTTCTTTCTTCATCATATAGTCATTTGGCTCATAGATATGCATTAGACCTTCAATTCCTCAAGAAATCATAACCCGAACATTTTATCAAACACTTGGTGGGTGTGTGGTGCTAGAGTAAAACCATGCATTTCAAGAGTGAGATCATATAAGAAAATTCATTATAAAACCATCAATAGATACTTAGTAATACCCTCAAGCAACATATATCAAAACACTTCATCAAATCTCACAATAGATCTTAGCTTCACAGCTCAAAACATGTTAAAACAACCATACTTTCATGAAACCCCAACATAGTGTGCAGTGAAATTCATAATAGATAAGACCCATGAGTAAATCAACTTTAAATCATACAATTTTAGCTAAAAGGGATCTTGGGTTTCATGGGTGAAAAAAAACCACATATGTTGACTTTGGAGAATCCTTGAAGAAGATTGGAGATGGAGGCATGAAGCTTGAATGAGAACCTTGAGATCCAGATGAGTTTTGAGACTTGAATTCAAGAGATGAAATATTGGCTAAGTGTTGGAGTGAGTATTTCGGAATGTCTTGAAATACATGAGGGTGAAATAAGGCTAAGTATAGGCATTTTCACGAATGGGAACACTTAGGCCCAACACCCAAAGTCCTTGGACAAATCTTGAAAACTGGGCAAAATTTGTATAGAGGCGTGCCCTTGGCGCGTCGTGCTAGGGGTAAGAAAACCTCTCTAGAATTTGATTTTTGGGAAAAAGAAATTCCATTTGTTTTCACTAAAATCGGGGTTTGACCCATTTCCCACTCAATTTGACCCCCTAACAATAATATGAAGTCAGATTTTCTATATTACGCACGGATTTTGAGATTTATGAAAATTACAATTCTAAGTACTTCCTAAGCACATTTTCAGGCACTTTTTAGGGTCGTTTCAGTATCTCCCCCTTGGAAACATTCGCCCTCGAATGTCAAAGAAATGTACATGAAAAGAGTATTCGTAAAGAGATCAGCCTCAATTAGAATGCATCAACACACTCAAAATATCATTTTCAAAATATCAACATAAGTGTAAAATCACCATGAATTTTGTCAATATAAACATGAATGCATGAAAATGTCTTAGGGGCTGGAACAGAGATGTGAAATTATATAAAGGGCTTAGGTCAATATATTAGGCTTGAGTGGAGTGGAAAAGAAAAGGGTATCGCTTTTGCATATCCGCTTTGGCCTCCTAAGTAGCACTTCGGCTCATTGGTTCCTCCAAAGGACCTTAATGGAAGCAACTTCCTTGTTCCTCAACCTCTTCACTTGCCTATCCAAGATCTATACTGGGACCTCTTCATATGTCAAGTTGTCTTCAACTACCCTCATAACATCAAAAAGCATAATAACATTGGGATCACCCACACACTTAATCAACATAGACACAGGAAAGACCGGATGAACCAATTCCATCTCTTTAGACAAATCCACCTTACAATATTTTACCAATGCCTTCAATTCCAATAAAGCAGGGTCAAGATCTTGCTTAGCTTTCACCTTCTCAAATAATGAAGACTTAGAACCATCAACAACAACAACAATACCACCATTTTCAATTTCTTCCAACCTAACCATCAGTCTAGCCAACCGATGCACCTCTATAGCCATACCTTCATCACCATCATCAACATGAGCTAGGCTACCCATAGACACCCTACTCAAAGCATCTGCCACAATATTAGCCTTACTCGGATCAAAATGCACACTCATATCATAATCCTTAAGAAGTTCTAATCAACTTCTTTGCCTCAAGTTAAGATCCCTTTGAGTGAAAAAAAATTGGAGGCTCTTATGATCGGTGAACACATCAACATGCACCCTACACAAATAGTGATGCCATATCTTTAATGCAAATACCACGACGTCTAGCTCAAGATCATAGGCAGGGTAGTTCTTTTCATGCACATTGACTTGACTAGAAGCATAGGCTATGACCTTACCATTTTGTATTAGGATACAACCCAAACCAACTCTAGTAGAAGCATCACAATACATAAAAAATCCCTCTAGCCCATCCGGTAGTGACAATATAGGGGCGGACACAAGCTTATCCTTCAATGTTTGGAAGCACCTCTCTCACTCATCGGTCCATACAAACGTAGCCTTTTTTTAAGTTAATTTTGTCATAGGAGAAGCAATAGAAGAAAACCTATTCAAAACTCTCCGATAGTAACCTGCTAAGCCCAAGAAGCTCTTAATATTCGACGGGGTCAATGGTCTAGGCCAATTTCTAATCACCTCCGTCTTCTTAGGATACACCTTAATTCCATCCCCGACACCACATGACCTAGGAAGGCAACCTCCTTTAACCAAAATTCATATTTTTCATACTTAGCATACAATTTCTCCTCCATCAATCTTTGCAACACTACCCTCAATTGACCCATATGCTCCTCCTCATTATGTGAATAGATCAAAGTGTCATCAATGTATACCACAACAAATAAATCAAGGTAGGGTTTAAAGACCCTATTCATAAGATCCATGAAGATAGTCGATGGATTGGTCAACCCAAAAGACATCACAACAAACTCATAATGCCCATACCTAGTTCGGAAGGTCATCTTAGGAATATCACAGTCCCTCACCTTCAGTTGATGATACCCAAACCAAAGATCAATCTTAGAGAAATGGTTAGACCCTTGCAATTGGTCAAACAAATCATCGATCCTTGGAAGAGGATGTCTATTCTAGATGGTGACCCTATTACATTGTCGGTAGTCAATACACATTCTAAGAGACCCATCCTTCTTCTTCACAAACTGTCACGCCCCAAAGTCTGGTTAGGGCGGACCGGCACCCGTTGCCGATAAGGCTCGGGAGAACCAACTTATATCT
>JAOTQR010090549.1:0-33028 GCA_025774065.1 Solanum ossicruentum
GAGATTTTGACTTGATTTCACTAGTAGTTAATTCAAGTGTTGATTACTTAATTCTCTTGTATTTTACTTTTGTTTTTATTATTTAGTTTCCTTTGTAAGGTATACTAGGTGTATGCCAACACAAGGAGCTAAGGCGGGCCCTTACATAATTCATAGCCTAATTCATAACAAGTAAGACCCATAAGGAAATCAACTTAAAATCATGCAATTTAGGTAGAAAGGAAGTTTTGGCACCATGGGTGAAAGAACCCAATGGTTGACACCCAAATACCTTATTTTTGGAGAACTGCTTGATGAAGATTTGAATGGACACTTGAAGCTTCGATGAATTCCTTAAGATCCGAAAGAGATTTGGACACTTGAATTTTGAGAAAAATGTTAGTCTAAGGGTTTGAGAAATTATTGGGGATTGTCTTGGATGATATGAAGGTGAAATATGGCTATGTATAGGTATTTTCATGCATGGGAAGGCTAGGCCCAAGATCCAAAAGTCTTGGACCGAACTAATTAAACTGTATAAGAAAACACCTTCTCCACGCCCCTGGCGCGTCGTGCCTGGGTCACGCTAGCTCTCTGGAATTCGCACACTTTGTGTTTTTAAAGTTTGATGCAGTTGCTCTAAAATTAGGGTTATACCTATTTCCCACTCAATTTTACCCCCCGATCAAGAATATGAAGTTGGATTTGGATATCACACATGAATTTTGAGATATATAAAAATTACGATTATGGGCACTTTTGAGGTACATTTTCGGGCATCTTTTTTGTTCATTTCAGAGTCTAGATCTTTCCCACGATCTTCAGCACTGTAGTACAATCACTACCAATTTATTGGTCCAAAAGCGTGAAGACCCAGGCGCTTTCACCAAACCATCCACTACCAGAGAGGTAGAATTTGCTAAAGCACTTTTTGATTTGGGTGCTAGCATCAACTTGATGCCGCTTGCCATCTTAAAGAAACTTGGCTTGGGAACTCCTACTCCTACAAAATTGTGGTTGCTAATGGCAGGCAGAACATTCAAGAAACTCTTGGGAGTACTTCATGATGTGCTGGTAAAGGTAGACAAATTTATATTTCCCGCAGATTTTGTTTTACTTTACTGTGAAGTTGATTTTGCAGTTCCTATTATTTTGGGGAGGCCTTTCTTAGCTACATGTCGCACTCTAGAGGATATGGAGAAAGGGTTATTCACATTCAGATTTGGTGAAGAATAGGTTGTGCTCCATGTTTGTCAACAAGAGAAGACAGACTGTGGTATAAGGGTAGTTTCGGTGATCAAAACTATTGATGATAATAAGTCAGAGGTACCTGTTGAGCTATGACTAGGAGCTGACACTTTAGAGACAGTCATGATGAACTTTGATGGTGACAGTATCCCAGATTACAAGGAGACAGTGAATGCTCTTGGGGTATCATTCGGCCCTAGACGTCAGACCAAGTTAGAGCTAGATTTGAAGAATAAGGAGACACCACCCACAAAACCCTCTATAGATATGCCAACTGTGTTTGAATTGAAAAAACTTCCATCACATTTGAAGTATGCACTCTTGGGAGAGAACAATACATTACCAGTCATCATAGTTGCAGATTTGAGTAAGGGGTAAGAAGATGCCCTTGTTGCAGTGCTCAATACTTTAAAAGGGCTATTGGGTGGACTATTGCAAATATCATTGGTATTCCTCTAGGGATATGCACTCACAAAATTTAGTTAGTCAAAGACTAAAAGCCTAGCATCAAGCACCAAAGGTGTCTGAACCCCTCTATGCAAAAGGTGGTTCACAAGAAAATTATCAAGTGGTTAGATGCAGGAGTAATCTACCCAATTGCTGACAGTGAATGGGTTAGCCCAGTACAGTGTGTTCCAAAGAAAGGGGGTACCATAGTTAGGGTTGTTCATGGTTATGGTTAAAAAACTAAACCAAACCACAATCCAAACCAAACCGATTTAAAAATTTGATGTTTGATTTGGCTTGGTTAGGTTTGATTGTTAAATTTTGAAAATCAATTCTATTTGGTTTGGTTTTGATTTTACTAAAATAATCACAAAAATTACCAAACCGAACCGAATAACTATATATATAAAGTTTATAATTATTTATATAGTATTCATAAATAAAATATAAATACTTTATTATATTTTAATGAACTTAAATTTTTAACTTTACCAAATATTTGATATTTGGTATATAATGACTTTAATATTGCTTAACTAAATAACTTTGTTCGTGTTTTAATAACTTTAGTATTGCTTAACTAAATCACTTTGTTCGTATAATAACAACTCTAGTACTATTGCTTAATTGAATTCACATTAGCTTTCTGTGGATTATTCATGTACTAGGTATTTGTGTCTCTCGAGATTTGTATACCCTCAATAAACTTATTAACTTCAAACCGAAAAATAACCAAAAAATAAAACAAACCGATCCAACCCGATAATAACCAAACCAACGGTTATTTTTTTGTTTTGGTTTGGTTTGGTTTTAGAAATTTTAAAACCAACTAAATTGGTTTGGTTGTGGTTTTATCTAATAACCAATCCAAACTGAATCATGAACATCCCTAAATTCATAGTGGTGCCAATGCTAAAAATAAATTAATTCCTTTGAGGCCAGTCACCGGATGGTGGGTATGCAAGGACTATAGAAAGCTTAATGCCTCAACTGAGAAGGATCAACTTTCCTCTATCATTCATGGATTAGATGCTAGATAGACTTACAGAAAAGGGGTGGTACTGTTTCTTTGATGGGTATTCTGGCTATAATCAAATCATCATTACTCCAGAAGATCAGGAGAAAACTACTTTCACATGCCTATATGGTATTTTTGAATTTAAAAGGATGTCATTTGGATTGCGTAATTCCCCAGTAACATTCCAAAGGTGCATGATGTTTATTTTCTTTGATATGGTGGAAAACACTATTGAGGTATTCATGGATGATTTCAGCGTGGTTGGACACTCATTTGAAGATTGCTAGGCATATTTGCATGATGTTATGCAAAGATGTGTGGAAAGTCACTTGGTACTAAATTGGAAGAAATGTCATTTCATGGTTAAAGAAGGTATTGTATTGGACCATTAAATCTCTGGCAAAGACATTGAGGTTGATAGAGCTAAGATTGAGGTAATTGAGAAGCTTCCTCCACCCATCTCAGTAAAGGGTGTTAGAAGTTTCTTGGGGCATGCAGGATTTTATAAACAGTTCATAAAAGACTTCTCTAAAATTTCACACCCATTGTGTAAATTATTAGACAAGGATGCCAAGTTTGTGTTTGATGAGGCATGCATGCAAGCCTTTGAAGAGTTGAAAAAGAGGTTAATCTCAGCACCAATTATTTTAGCTCCTAATTGGTCTAATCAATTTGAGATTATGTGTGATGCTAGTGGGGTCCTTTTAGGTGTAGTTTTGGATCAACGAAAATCAAAAGTCTTACACCCTATATACTATGCCAGCAAAGTCCTGAACACAGCTCAAAAGAATTACATTGTCACAGAACAAGAGTTTCTTATATTGGTCTTTGTATTAAAAAAGTTTCACTCATATTTATTGGGAGCCAAAGTAATAGTGCACACGGATCACTCATCACTGAAGTATTTGATGGCCAAGAAGGATGCAAAGTTGAGATTAATAAGATGGGTGCTTATGTTGCAAGAGTTCAACTTCGATGTTATTGATACAAAAGGGTCTGAGAACCAAGTTGCCGATCAGCTTTCCAGATTAGAAGATGGAGCGATGACGTAGTTTGATGATGGTTTGGAGTTCAATGACTCCTTCCCCGATGAAAGAGTATTGGTAGCATCACATGATCATATACCTTGGTTGCTGATTATGCAAATTATCTAGTGAGTGACATTGTACCTCCTGACTTGAGCACGCATCAAAGACAAAAATTTATGCATGATGTGAGGAAGTTCTTTTGGGATGACCCATACTTATTCTGTGTATGTGGTGATGGAATTATCCGTCGATGTGTCTCTGAAGTGGAAATGATAAGCATACTTGAAGCTTGTCACTCATCACTTATGGGTGGGCACTATAGTGGCATTCGAACAGCCCATAATATTTTGCAATGTGGGTATTATTGGCCCACTATCCACCAAGATACTTATGATTATACCAAAGCTTATATAGGTGCCAAAGAGAAGGTGGAGTCACACGCAAACATGAGCCCCCTTTAAATCCGATTTTGGTGATTGAGTTGTTTGATGTTTGAGGATATATTTCATGGGACCATTCATTAGCTCGCATGGGAACAAGTATATTTTGGTAGTTGTAGATTACGTCTCCAAGTGGGTGTAGGTTGTGGCTCTACCTAACAGTGAAGGTAAAAGTGTCACAGCGTTCCTCAAAAGGAACATCTTCTCCAGATTTGGCACTTCTTTAAAAGTACGGGGTGAAACATAAGGTGGAAACACCCTATCACCCTTAAACAAGTAGATAGGTGGAGGTATCTTATAGGGAACTCAGAAGATTTTATCCAAAATGGTTAATGCAAATCAAACAGATTGGTGAAGGAAGCTTGATGATGCATTATGGGCATACTGTACTGCATTTAAAACTCCTATTAGCATATCTCCCTACCAGCTTGTCTTTAGGAAGGCATGTCATTTGCCAGTGGAGCTTGAACATAAGACAATATGGGCCTTAAAGAAGTTGAATGTTGATTGGCATGATGCTACACAATCTAGGTTAACTCAACTTAATGATCTTGATGAATTTCAGTTAAGTGCATATGAGAGCTCGACATTGTATAAACAACGAATGAAATTTCAACACGAACATCACATTGAATGCCATCAGTTTGCACTAGGGGACTTCGTGTTACTCTACAATTCTAGATTGAGGTTATTCCCTGGAAAGCTCAAATCTGTATGGATGGAGCCCTTCTGAATTGCACGTGTCTTCAGTCATGGTGCCATTGAATTAGAGAAACGAGATGGGGGAACTTTCAAAGTAAATGGTCAAAGAATCTAACTTTACATGGGAGACACAGAGGAGGTTAAGAGGGTGGAAGAGTGGGACCTTGAAGGGACATGAAGAAGCATACCATCCATGTTGTGTTGCGATAATAGATCAGGAACTGCTTGGGAGTTAACTCATGGTATGACCCCCTGTTCTTATTTTGTTTTTTCCTTGTACATATGGGGATAAAGTACTTTCTTTTTGGTGGGTGTGGTAGCTATGGACTAGGATGAAGTCTGAGTAGCCTTTAGTTCATAACTATCACAATTTTTAATCCCGAGGTTTTCTTCTCTGTGTTCTTTGACCTCGTGGATATTTTATTTTATGTTGAAACGACTAATTTTAGATGTTGTAGATAATTTTTGTAGCATAAAGTTATTAAACTCTTGGCATGTACATTGTTTTGATGATTTATAAAACTTTTTAAAAATTGGTACCCTTGAAAATTTTGGTTGATTAGTGTTATTTTGTGATCATGCGTGTTTAAATGGTTTGGCAATTTTTTTTTTACTAAGTGAAGGCTTGTTGGTGCTTGAAGCATGATCCATGAGTCTTTGTCGGCTATGTATGCAATGTCATGTGTGTGTGAGCAAATTTTATCGTGTTCATGCATTGTGTACTGATTTAGAACTTGCCCTGTTACTTTGAGTTAGACTAGAGAATGTATGGATTAGGAAGGGATCTTAGACCCTTATTCTTTGATTTGACCACTTTTTCCTAAATGACCAACCAAATGAAAAAGTTTATCCCTATTTCCAAATGTTTGAGCTTTATATGTACCCTTTTCTTTATTAATATCTAGTTAGCCTAACCTTATCTAGTGAAATACCTTGATATTGGGCCTGGTCTATCCTATTTCATTGTGAATCTTGATTGAAGCAAAAACCCTAAGTTGAAGGGGGCTACCAAGAGTTGCCCTGCTTTGGGGGTTCGATATTGTGTACTTCACCTCAGGCTAAAAGACTAAGTTAAGGGTGGCCTATATTTTGGTACAATAGCAAAAATGAGGTGGCGAATTAGGGATAAAAAAAGAGTAGAAAGTCATGTATCGGGTAAGAGAAAAATAGAAAAAGATGCCTTAGTATGAGTTGAAAAAAGCAGAATTAGTTTGAAGATGAGGCACAAGTGGAAAATAAAGAGGAAATACCTAGAAAGCTTGATAATGAAGAATAAGGGAGGACAAGTGGAGAATGGTTGAGTTGTTAAGGTGAAAGTGTTGAAAAACATAGTTCAAAGTTGGCCTTTAGTCACTAATTGCCCAAAATGCCACACCAAAGCCCCATGAACCTACGTTATAAGTCTATGAAGTCCTAAAGTGATCCTAATCCAATTAGTCAATAATCCGGGTTGTGAGTGTATAGGTAAGCCTATGGTATTGGTTATCATGCATGAATCTCATTTGTCAGAGTGGGTATGCTTGCACAGTCCTATGAGAGTCTTTTGAAATCATATCGAGTGTTTACAAAAGGGAATTCTTTTCTGTGAGGGCATTTGCATTGTATGGTTAGCATTAGACTTGTTCAGTGAATATGGATTGTTGATGCTCCTTAACTTATCATATTTGGATTGTCAAATGCATCAATGTGTTGTGTTGATTAGTTGCAAGATCATGTTTAAACGGCTATTATGGGTACCTAAGTTGAAATTAAGTATGGTATATCCCACTGAATTAATTGCTATGTATTGCTTTATTATCTATCTGGATTGAGTCTTCGCTTGAGGACAAATAATAATTCTAAGTAAAGGGTGTTGATGTGATGTCAAAATATAGAACATTTGGTGCCTAAAACATGGGACTTTGTGTGTTCTCAATGCGATTTTTTATGATTTTTATGTGTTTTTGTCTTTATTTTTACAGAAAATATAGTTTGTCTTGATTTTGGAAAAAGTTGTAAATTTTGTTAATTTTTGAGGAACTACGAGCCATCCTACTAGTCATAGGTTCTGTCCATAGCAATTAACAATTTCCAAAACCAAAATCTAAGAACTTTAAGTTCAGTCATACGAGCTCAAGGTATGAGTCATAGTTCTCTCTACGACTAGTAGAAGGGGGCCTCGTAACAATTAACAGTCTTGATCCAAATTGGACCAAGAAATGCAAGTCTGAAGAAGGCACTATGAGTCGTAGACTAGACTATGATTCGTAGAGGTGGATCACAGTAGTGAAGTCCAAAATAACAAGTGCTGACTACGAAAGCCCGATTACAGCTCGTTATCACCCTACGAGTCATAGCTACAAGCCGTAGCAGACATTGATCAAATTTTTTAATTATTTTAAGGTCCTTTTTGTAAATACTATAAATAGTATAAGTTAGGGTTTTACGGGCAGTTTTTGGGATGTTTTTGAAAGAGAATTTTTCCATTGTTTTTAGAATATTGTTCATAGCATAGGGTTTTAGAGAGAGTTTTTAGGGTTTTACTTCTTTTTTTTTATGGGGAACAAACCTATTCCAAAGGGTCCCTACCCCTTTAGATGGTCAGGGGTAGAGTCGCACACCCCAAGCCTTATTATAAATAAAAAGATGGAAAGATATAAGGAGGGGGCATAAACTGTACTTCTAACCTATGATGGTATACAAATTTTCCAAACCTACTAAGGTAGGTTAATTTGTTCCCAATACTACAAAAGCAAACTAACTTGGAAAATACTAAAGAGAGGACTCCTCTCATTACATAAAATCTAAGAAAGCAAGTAAATGAGGGAGATTCTCCCCTTACAAGTAAAAGGAGAACATAAGAGTAAAGGAAATCTAATCCTATGGAACTAAAAATCATCAGCTTCCAAGGAGTAGAGAGTAACATATTAATAACCTAGTCCAAATAAACTATAAGCATGTACACCACAAAATTCATGGAGGCACTTTGATTCTTCTCAGTTCCCTTCTTCTAAATGCTACCATTTCTGCTTTGTCCAGGACAAAATAGGATCTAGCTTTCTTTGGGAGCTAAGCAACCTCAAAAAGGACCTTTGGAACAGTAAAGTTGTGACTCTGTTTGGCTAGCACATCTGCAACAAAATTAGCTTCCCTCAGAGTATGCTTGCACCTAAAATCCTCCAGCTACTCAATGTAATGCAACAACCTGGTAAGGGGCTGTTGGACATGCCAAAGAACATCAAAATGTTGTGTAATCCATTTACACAAGAGTTGAGAATCCACTTCCAGCAAGACTTTAGTCCACCCCATTTGAAGACACCAAGCAATACCAAACTACAGCTTTAACTTCAGCATGATTTTTTAAGCCAACTCCAAGGGGAGTAGAGTAAGCAAGCTTGAAATCCCCATTCTTGTCTCTGATTATACCCCCAGCCCCAATCCTTCTATCAGTGAGAGCACTACCATCAGAGTTAATTTTGACCTATAATTCAAGAGGTTTACTCCAAAGAACTGTAGTAACTTTAATAACTTGAGAGCACTTTTAAATCAACTTAACCAGATCAATCCAGTTAGCAGGCCAAGAAATGTAAGGATAAGTAGTCTTCATCAGGAAGAAAGTATCTTTGAATACCAAAAACTTAACTCTAACCAAGTTAGATTTCTTCCCAGCATATCTTCCACAACATTTATTCTTCCAAAAGTTCCAACATATAAATATTAGAGCAGCTTGAAAGAGGAGTTTGTGAGCTTCATTTTTATAATTGCACCCCACCATCTCATAACAAAATGGTCCAAAGGAAGACTATCACTTTCTAGACCACACGTTGCAGCAAAGAATTTCCAAACATTCTTAGCAAAATTTCCTGTCACAAAATTATGATCCACAGTATTAATTCCTGGGTTGTAACAACAGCAGCATTGCTTATTAGAGATAGAGAAATGCCCATCAGAGGTTGGTTTCCAGATGGCCTTATCAGGGACTCCCTGCTTGAAGTAGAACTGGAAAGCTAAGATATCAGTAACATATTTGAGAGGGGCAGTGTTTATCACTCTTTCCACATTCCATTGTCCATCCTAAATGAAATCAGCTACCTTGGTGTTATTAAACCTACTACTGACATCCTTGAACTAAGCAAGAGGACCAACACCTAACCTATTGTCCCACCAAAAGGAGCAACTACCAGAGTTGATCTTCCAGTGTATGTGAGGTTCCATGGCATGTTTGTTGATCATAATATGTTTCTAGACAAGATACTCCCCATTATCCCATTTCTTGCTAATAGGATTTGATCTCTGACAGTATTTTGCTCTCAAAACTTCACTCCACATGGAATTCTTGGACCTAAAATTCCACCATTGCTTTATTGATATGCTTGGCAAATCTCTGTGATCATTCTAACACCAATACCACCTTTATCATATGGGAAACTGAGGTTCCTCCAAGAGGACCAGTGATATTTCTTCTTCTCATGTACCACCCCCAGCAGAAGTCAGCAGTCATGCTTTGGATCAGCTTAAGGGTTGTAGATGGAGGAGAAGCAGCAGACAAACTATGAATGGGAAGGGAGTGAAGAATATGTTTAATGAGGGTAGCTCTACCATCATAGCTAAGTAATTTGGCCTGCCAACCAGATATTCTAGCCACTACCTTAGAAACAAAATTTGAATAGAATATGATTCTCTATCTGCCAAAATAAATAGGACATCCCAAGTAAGTAAATCGAGCTTTTTACTGGAGAAATCCAGTGATATGTCTCACTCTATCCACAGACTTTTTGAAATTATGACCACGAACAATGAAATGACTCTTGTTTTTATTGATTAATTGCCCAGAAACCCCTTCATAAACAAACAAGGCCTTCATAACAAATTCAAGAGACTTCTTCCATAGGAAAAAATAATCACATCATCAGCAAAACTAAGGTGATTTATTTGAGGATCCCTCTTCTCCATATAGAAACCATGAAAATTAGGATTCTGATACAAGTTATTCAATATTCTTGATAACACCTCACCCCCAATAATAAATAAGGCTGGTGATAGTGGATCACCTTGTTTAAGCCTTCTTGTGGAGTAAAAGAAACCATATCTTGATCCATTGATTATGATGGAGTACCAATTATTATATATGATCCTCCAACCTATATCAATGAATCCTTTAGCAAACCCCATCTTCCTCATCACAATGCAAATGTAGGACCAAGAGACTCTATCATAAACCTTTGCCATGTTAAGCTTGAGGACCACATTGCCACCAATGATAGGTTTTTTGATCTAATGAATGATCTCTTGAGCTAACATAATATTTTCAGTCATGCTCCTACCTTTTACAAAACCTGATTGATCAGGAGAACTCATATTTAGTAAAATAGGAGCCAACTTCAAACACAATAGCTTACATATCACCTTGTTGACAAAATTACTCAGACTTATTAGCCTATACTCAGAAAGTCTACTTGGATTCTTGACCTCAGGCAGAAGGACCACACAAGCATGAGAAAAATATTTAGGAATGTTGTAACCATAGGAAAAGGCATTCACCACAGCCAACAAGTCATTCTTGATAACATCCCAGCAAGATTGAAAGAATTTGCCATTCATACTGTTAGGGCCAGCAACAGAGTATGGCTTATAGAGAATACCACCTATTTTAACTCCTCAATATATGGTATCATTTGCAAGTTTTCGTTTTGCTCCTGAGTAACCATGTCTAGAATATAAGTGAGAACTTCTTCACTAATAAGCTTATCCTCCCCTATGAAGATCTGCTAAAAATGAGAACAAGCTGCCTCAGCAATTTCCTTACCCCCCTAAAACCAATCCCCATAATCATCTTTCACCTAGTGAATAAATAATCTCCTCCTTTTGCCCCTTAATAGAGCATGAAAATAACCAATGTTTGCATCCCCTTCTTGGAACCAATGCAACTGAGACTTTTTTCTTAAAATGGATTCCTCTAACTTGAGGAATCTAATATATTCTGCATTTAGACTGTGAAGATTGATTCTTGCTGCATTAGTGGCCTGGGAAATCAACTCTTCTTCTGCATTTTTTATTCTCTCCTCAAAACTTCTTACTTTAGCATCAATATCCCCAAATTACACTTTAGATGAGTTGCTTAAAGTAGAAGATAATCTTTTCAATTTTTTATGAAATACCCACATTGGATTGCCAGATAGGTCCCTATCCCAACATGCTTTCAGAGTTTCTAGGAAGTCAGGTTGTTCAACCCAAAAATTTAAAAATTTGAAATATCTAATAGCATTATCAGCCTTTGTAGTCATTTCCAGCAATAATGGGGAGGGGTCAGAACTGAAAATGGGTAAATGAGTGATTGTGGTTTATGGCATAACCTCAAGCCACTTGTCATTGACCATAGCCCTATCCAACCTCTTCCAATCTAAACATGACCCCCTATTATTGGTCCAAGTAAATTTAGACCCAGTAAAACCAAGATCAAGTAATCCACACCCTTCAATAATAACAATAAATTCCAGGCTTTTCTTCATGTTGCAAGGAATATCCCCCAGCATCTCGTCAGTGCTAGTAATAACATTGAAATCACCGGTAACACACCAAGGAATGTGTTTGAATCCGTTAGCCAAATATAACATCTTCTCCCAGAGAGGTCTTCTTAAATGGTCTCTAAACTTAGCATAAACAAATGTAGAAACAAACTTGGTAGGAATCTGAGTATGTTGGATTTCACAAGTGAGTTGTTGCTTATCATTCTCCAGCATAGTTGTAACATCCCACATCTTACAATACTAGTACTATGCAAATAAAACATGACATGGCTTTTCAAATTAGCGCCTATTTTTAAAAATGCTTGAATCTCATGTTATAGGGTGATATGTGCATCTAACGCTTAAGACGGTCGAGTATATGCATGTTTTGTGTCAAATTGAGAAGATCACGACCCTAAACAAAGTGAGAGAATTGAGGTGCTTGTAGGACTTAAGAAGCTAGCAGGTGAGTCACCTACTTTCTTAGCTTAAATTTGCTAGCTAAACGGAGACGAGGCCCGATGTCTAATTTGTCCAAGTCCAATAATGAATAAAGTCTGTGTTAATAGTGTAACTTTAGCTCATATTTTATCATCATAAATGAACTATATTTTAAGCCCAAGAAGGATAATAAAAGGGCCCAAGTACGCCACAACTCACTTGGCTAATTGGGGCCAAATTAAGTGAAGAGGAACTTGGAAAATGGGCAGCCAAGGCCCATCAACTTTGAGACCCATTTAGGCCCAAGTGTAAGTGTCAAGGTGTTGCATCACAAATTTATTAATATGTGCTAATATGTGGTGAAAATTTCAAAAGAAAGTCAGCCAAAGAGACTCTTTAAAAGGGCTCAAAAATAGCTCCTTAATTCATTTTACTTTGGAACAAATTTTCAGCTTTCCTAAAGACTCTTTTTCTCTCTTTATTTCACTTCACAAGGAAGTCTACACAACCTTTAGGATTCTTGAAGGAAACCTGAACCTTGAAGGCTAAGGTAATTGGAAATATCCATATATTTGTTATACTTATCCCATGACAAACAAGAAGAATATGCTAGTTATGTTGTGCTGAAATTTTGGACAGCATGTGTCCTAAGGATTGTTATGAACTTTTCTTGTTGTTCAAGGGGATTTTATCTTCTTGGTTGGCTGAATTATGAAGTACGACTTATATTTTTAACAAGATTAGTTTGTTAGTGATGTAACTTAGTTGTTGGACCGCTTTTACGGTCCACAAAAGTGAGTCCTTATAGGATATTGCGATTGTGTTCTTAGTACGAACTTATGGGTTGATGGATGGAAGGCTATTGCCTCACATCCTTCATGACTACTTTCACACTATTCTAAGACTGTTTTAAGGTTATTTTTATGTATATATGTGTTGAGGATAGTTTGGTTAAAGTTGGAACAGGTTTAGAATTATCGACATCAAAATGGGGCAATGGGACATAACATTATGCCACCTATTTGTATGTTGCATAGAATTGTTATGTGTTGTGCTTTGTGGGTTGTTGTAAGACTGTTATGGCACTAGAAAATGTTGCACATCTAGGTATATGAGAATGTGTATTAGAAAATATGATTAGGGGCGGGAAGGTTGAAAGAATACGCTCGGGTTTATAATTATCCACTTGCTGCCCGTATGTTGTTTTTTTATGAGATTGGGCTGCTAAGATATATCGATTGGCTGCTAATGCTAGTTTTATCAGCTACTATATTATAGATAAATATTTGGAGGAAAATAAGGTTATCTCGAGGTAATAGTGAGGTTGTACAGTGAGGTATATAAGGTTACTCAATTTCATATTACTTGGCATGAAACCTAGGTTCTTCCTGGGTACATAGAGGCTCTTATCTATTCCGACATAATAAACAGCCATGTATCCACTTTTTCACATGTTCATATGCTCCCATATATTGTCACTTGCAAACCTGCAAACATACTTGGATACCAAGATACACGAATGCATTCTACTAAATAAAGTTCATCTGTTGTTCTACCTCCTATGCATTTCATTATTTGTGTAACTTACTCCTTTCATTGTGATGTTGTCTTTTGTGATTATTTACATACCATTTGTTGTATCTACAGTCCTACAACTCCAATATTATAATCACCAAAAGAATAATCTCAAAGGTAATTGAAAGATAAAGTAAAGTATATTGCTTATTGATGGGTGATAACCCGAGGGGTGGAAGATTTACCTAGCTAGGGTCGATCCTATCATGGGGGGTATCCCAAGGGGTTAAAGGAAAAGCCTATCCAGGGCCAATCCCGATATAGATTTACCACTGATCAGTTGGTCATTTGTATTACATGTTGTGCATAGATTATACAGTAAAGGTAAAGTAATAAAAAGAACATAAAGTACATAATCTCACAGTATAACTAAAGGTAGTCTCTTATCCTATAATAGTGCATAGTTCCATTTGAGTTAATGCTTCATATACAATATTTCCATCCGTACATATTCAGTACATTATCTCTTACTAAAGTCCCTTACAGGGGACCTGCATTTCATGTTGTAGGTACAGGTGCTAGTAGATCTCCCCAGTAGGAGTACAGGATATCCAACTGTGCTACCAAGCTCCAAGTTGCTTCGGAGCTTTGTACATCTAGAGATTATATTTTTTTATTTTATAGTTAGTCGAGGCGAGGCCTGTCCCGGCCCTTATCAGACACTTTTCCTTATCTAAAGGCTTTGTAGACTATGTAAATTAAAGTGTGGTCATGTCTCGTACTTTAAACACCGTGGCCCCAATGGCCTAGCCATATGTATCTCCTTTTGGCTTGTTATCACTATTTACTTTCTTAAAGGCATGTTGAATGTAGAAATCCCTCATAATATGTATAGAAAGTGCATAGACATAGGTTGGTTCTCCTGGGCCTTATTGGCAACAAGTGTCAGTCCGCCTTAATGGAACTTTGGGCGTGACAATAGTACAATCTACTTCTTGATTCCAAGAAAACCCAAATTTTACCATTGCAATTACAAACAGCTTTCTCCATTCCCAATTGAATTCTGCAATTTTGTAATTGAGAATTATTAGAAAATGGTTCCAAGATGACTATCATGGCAATTTGATGGATGATCTTAAGAGATTGCATTCTTTCCATAGCTCCATGGGTATTGATACCCCTTGAATTCCAAATGATAATATTAATCATTAGGAAGATTTTGAGATGAACAATCTTGTGTAGGGCCTGCCATCAGTGACAGGATGTCTGCTACTAGTTTTCTAGTTTGAACACTGGTTTGATGGGCACCTCTTGGGGACAGACCTTGGTCCTGAGTTACTTGATCAATTTCCTGCAGCATAGCTTCATCATTAGTAGGACTAAAGGCCTTAATCAGTGGTTCACTGGTATCATCATCATCATCATCTTGCTCAGTAAAAGGTAAATTGTCATTATCCATCTCATCTTCAAAGCTGATTACCCTGTACTCATCCTCCTCATTGTTGTGAAGCGTAGGATCAGAATTAAATTGGCAAAAGTTTGTTTCTGTTGCATTAGGTTCCCCTCCCAGAGTGAAATTCTATTGTACATTGAGAGGTTTGAATGTCATGCTAGCATAATCATCAACCAGAATGAATTTTTTACATGTTTAATTCCCCTGAGCATCCATGTTTTCAACCTTGTTCTCAATGTTTTCTGAGATCACCAAACTACTTTCAAGCTTCTTTTTGAAAGCATCTCTCCTTTTTTTACTAAGCTTATTTTTGCTGTTGGAACACTAGTGCTGGCTAAAGAACTCAATTTTTTTGCAATGCCACCTTCAGGAGGAACCTGACCAACATTAGTATTAACAGTTGAGATCTGACCCTTCTATAATTCCTCAAAAGCTCTGGCCAAACCATTCTAAGTGTTCTGCTGGACAAAAATGGTAACAGGAGCATGAGGATTAGGGTCCCCAATCCCACTGGTTCCCCATACTGTAGCTTAGAAGGTACCTACTGGCTCTCCACCCTCCCTCCAAAAACTATAACAATTGTCCCAATAATAATAGAAGGGGAATGGGGTGGGATTGTTACATCAACATCATCAACAAAATTTACAACAGGGGATTTTGGGGGTTGGGAATTAGTCCCTTCAATGTCAACACATTCAACATGATAATTAGGGTGCTGATTCATACTCTTGTGAATAACCTTATTCTTTTTAGGGGGGGGGGGCATTAAGTCAATAGCTAAGGTAGGCTTGTCTGCATTCTGACCTCTTGCTTCAAGATCCTGCTAGTGTGGATCTTTTTTTTGAAACTGTTCCTACTTCTTCTTACCATTCTTCCTCCTTTGTGTTTGCCATTGAGCAACATTTTGAGCTGGTTTCATTGGTCCCATTTTCCTTGAAACATTAGTGTTGTTTTGTTGTGGTTGTTCCACCCTATCTTTCGAACATTCTTCTCTTTGTTTCTACCATCTTATGGTTGTATATCTGCAGCTTCCTGTTCCTTCTTTTGTTTGATCTCATCCTCTCTTCTCTTGATGATGCAGACTGAAATAGAATGACCTTGATGTCTACAATAGTTGCAATAGTCTGGGATATCTTCATACTGAATTTGTTGCCATTTCCCCACTGATAGATCTTCTTCATCAAATCCCAACCACACATGTTGTGTTCTTTCTTTTGAAATGTCAATTTGAGCTCTCACTTTTGCAACACTGGCCCTTGTTTTTCGGATAGAAGCAGAATCCAGATAGAGGGCCTTCCCAACAGGAGCAAGTAAGGCTGATATAACTTCCATATAGTAACAATGCCAAGGAAGCTCAGGTAATGTGACCCACACAGGAACAATGAATGTTTCCTCCTGAGGTCTAAAACTAGGGGTCTAAAGTTGTAATTTCATGAGCTAGCCATCAATATACATCCTTTGTTTGGTCCAGACAATAATATGATCAGCCTCATAATACAAATCAATATAGATGTGCCTAGACCTATCAGCTAATTTGCGAATAAACTCCTCCTTCTTAAAGATAACAGAAGGATGGCCTTATTTGGTGGTAATTTTGGAAGGTGATATGGAAATAGGAACTTCATTTTTAGCTTGGTTCATCCTCAGTCTAGTGGCATAAGATTGGATGACAGTAGGGGAATAGGTTTAACATTGTTTTGGTTAGGTTTGGTATTTTGTTGGGCTGTTGGTGGGGTTTTATCGTTGGTAGTATTATCAGTGGTGGTTTTATGAGTGATGGTGTCTTTAGGTATATTGATTTGGTTCTTGTTTTTTTGTGGATGGTTAATGTCAAAATTAGAGGAAGAGGTTTAGTAGGCAAGTAAGACTGATTGTGATAGGCTAACCTCTCATCAGGCCCCTTAGCATGGTTCTCATCAAACATTTTTGCACCAGCTTCTATAGTATCCTTCACGGTCTGATCATCCCCATTAAAATTAGTATCATTGCAAATATTAGTGGTCATTGTACTTGTGAGCTTACTTGAGATCGAAGATGAGTCTTTAGGATCCTCTATGCCTTCCTTAGAACCCATGTTCGTGTCTTGAGTAGTCCAGTTATCCTGATTTGCCAAATTCTTCATAGCATTCATCAAATTAATTCCATCATCAGTTTTGAGGCCCTCTCCAGGATGTGTTGATTGATCACCCTTACCTCCCAGATTAGCTACACCACCTGAATTAGGAATCGAACTATTTTGAGATGGAAATTGAGCTTTAGAAGCATCCTTTTACTGGGAAACCCTAATTCCCACATTCGAAGGAAATTGCACATTAAATTTTGGTTCTTTTGATGTTAGGCTTTCCCCCTTGGTCTAAGGAGTCGAATGAACTACCTCTTGCCTGATGAAATTTGTCGGAATAGGGTCATCACCATCAGGAACTTCGCCGAAGACAATTCCACAAGTGGAATTGGCCCCCATTCCTCCTGAAGGTAGATCATGACCTGCGGAATCCTTTCCAATAGGTCACGTCTCATGAAAATCTTTGGAAGTATCTTAAATTTCCAATAGCACCTCAGGCGACCTAGTCGCGATCCTCTCAAAAATTACTTGGCTAGATTGAGCAATTGGGATGATGGATTACTGCTCATTTTTTACCATAGATAGATCAGGAGGTGGATAATCATCCCCAACCCCTGTGAGAACATGAATCTTCTCAGAATTAAAAAGGGAAATAATTCTGTGAGCTTTCAACAGTTCTTCCTTTGAAATAGCACCAGCGATAGCCAAACTAGATTGCAAATTTCCAGAGCTGTGAGCATGATTCTTGTGTATGCTTAGTTGGGGATGACTTGCCTCCTTAAGGTGCCCCTGATTTACCTGGTTTGGTGGTCTATCACCTCTTGTCGGTGCCTTACTTGCCATTCTGGTGTGTCTAGCAGTAGAGAAATGCTAGAGAGCGTTTTTGATAGAGAAAATAGAGAGAGAGTCAAATTTAGGGATTTAGATTCACTTGTGGATTAATTTCATCATTCAAGCTTGTGATTCTAGTTTCAAAGAGGGTTTCATTGTTCTTCAATTTTCTTAGATAAGAAATCTTCCATGTCTTCTAATTTCATTGTTGATTTGTATGCCCAAGACATGAGTACCTAAACCCAGAACTTGGGATTATAGGAACCATGAGTAGTTAGCTTAATAACCCAGATTATTTGCACTTCTTAAGTCAGGTATTTGCATGTGTTAACCATTTTACTTCATTTTTCTTGTTTTCTAATGGTGGCCAACATTAAACCCCGCCTAGTGTCATGATCCCGATCAAGGTAGTGATGAATAGGAAAAGGAAATGAGTGACAGAATTTGATTGATGTGTTCTCGTCTAATCAACCAAACCCGGCCAAGGAGAGTTTGACTGGGACAATAGGTAATGGTTAGTTTGGTATACTATGGTAGCCGGCCAAGCGCCATAGTGAAATTTGACCTTCGCCTTTGCCCAAGGGTTGGAAGAACTTCAGTTACCATACTGCATGCGATGTCCTAATTCAGGTTGTGTTATCTGTCGTGTTTGAGTTAGTGAATCATGGGGAACACAATTTTCCAAGTTTCTCTCTAATTTGATTATCTCTACATTTCTTTAGTATAGTTTTATTTTACTACAATCCATTGCAACCCCCTCCCCTTCCCTCCCCTTCTTGAGAATATGGTTGTTTGATGCTTGAAATGAATGTTGGTGAATTAATGTGGCAAATCCCCATTTTCCCTTGAGATTCGACCCTAACCTAGGTTAGGTTTTATATTTGACAACTATCGTTTTATCCTCAAAGTGAGAGTTACTGTTTGAGTATGATCATAGAGTTGTTAGACCAACAAGGGGTAGAGGGCACCCAGCCAGGCATAATACAAACCAGTTTAGGCCAATTCCTAAGGGACCTAGAGGTCCAGCTATGCCTACCGAGCAGCCACCACAAGTGGACATCTTTAATGCTGAGATCCCCCAGGCCATCCAGACTTTGGCATAGGCCGTCACTAAATAGGGTGGTCGACAGAGGGATAGCAGGAATGATAGTTCAGATTACTACCAGGGTCAGTGAATTTCTGAGAAGGAACCAACCTGAGTTCACGGGGTCTAATGTAAAGGAGGATCCTGAGAACTTTACTGAGGAGTTCCAGAAAGTATTTCAGTTTATGAACATGAGTAATATTGAGCAAATCAAGTTGGTTTCTTACCATCTCAAGGGAGTGGCTAGATTCTGGTTTGATCAGTGAAAGGGAGGTAGAGCAAAAGGGGCGCAAGCTTTGAGTTAGGTAGTATTTGAGGAGGCCTTTCTAGGACAGTACTTTCCTAGAGAGTAGAGGAAGGCTAAGGTAAGGGAAATTCTGAATCTGAAGTAGGTGCCTAAAATTGTGCAGGATACAGCCTTAAATTAACTTAGCTATCTCATTATGCTCCAACTATCTTGGCAGACATACATACTAGGATGGATTTGTTTGTGTCAGGGCTCTCTCATTTGACTTAGAGAGAGAGCAGAAATGCTATGCTGATTGGGAATATGGATATAGCTCTCTTGATGACTTATGTGCAATAAGTAGAAGAGGAGAAAATTCAAGATAGGGAGGAGTTCAGAAAAAAAAGGGCCAAGACATCAAGCCAAGAGAAAGGTAAGAGAGGAGATGGAGATACCAATCATTTATCCTTTCAACCTCGATCATTTGTACAAGTACCTTCATCTGCTAGTGCACCTACATCGAGGGTTAGGAATGAGCAGGGATCATAGAATCACAGATTTCAGGGCAGCCAGTCACAAGGGGGTGTAGCTCAAGGATCAACACATTATCTAGTTTGCAGTAAGTGTGGCAAATTTCATCCAGAAGAGTGCCTTGTGGGTACAAATAGTTGTTTCAGATGTGGTCAAATGGGGCACTTTTTGAAGGATTGTCCTATGGGGAGGTAGAACAAGAGAGATAATAGATCTCATCTATTTCTTCAGCACCATAGTGTAAGCCAATTCAGAGGGGTGCTATATCAAAAGCAGGCAGCGAAACAAATCATCTATATGATGTGGCCACCAGATAAGAGCAGGAGAACTCACCATATGCGGTAACAGGTATGCACAAAGTTTTTACTTATGATGTCTATGCATTATTAGACCTAGGTGCCACCTTGTCATTTGTGACTCCCTATGTAGCCATGAAGTTTGGGATCATTCCAGAATGTCTTCTTTAGCCTTTTAGTGTTTCCACTCCTCCTAGAGAATCTATTCTAGCCCAAAGGATCTATATGGGTTTTCCAGTGTCAGTTTACCATAAAGATAACTTAGTTGACCTGGTTGAGTTAGACATGGCAGATTTTGACGTCATTCCAGGCATGGACTGGCTTCATGCTTATTATGGCTCCACAAACTGCAAAACTAGAGTGGTCAAGTTTCAGTTTCCTAATGAGCCAGTCTTAGAGTAGAGGGGTAGCTCAGTTTTTCCTAAGGGTCAGTTTGTCTCATATCTCAAAGCCAAAAAGTTAATTTCTAAAGGGTGTAAATATCATCTAGACAGAGTCGTCTAGTGATAAGGCACCCTCTCTCCAGTCTGTTCCAATCGTGAATGAGTTCCCAGAAGTCATTCCTAATGATTTACCTAGAGTCCCTTCTGATAGGGAGATAAGACTTTGGGATAGATACCCTCCCAAACTTATCCTATATTTATTCCTTCATACTGTATGGCTCCTTCAGAGTTAAAAGAGTTGAAAATACAGTTGATAGACCTCCTAAATAAGGGTTTCATTAGATTAAGTGTCTCACCTTAGGATGCTCCAGTCCTCTTCATGCATAAAAAGGATGGTTCTCTTAGAATGTGCATAGATTACCATCAGTGAAATAAGGTCACCATAAAGAACAAGTATCCTCTTCCCAGAATTGATGACCTATTTGACCAACTCCAGTGTGCTACATGTTTCTCCAAAATAGACCTCAGATCTGGGTACCATCATCTTGAAGTTAGAGAAAGTGACAACCCTAAGACAGCTTTCAGAACCCGTTATGGTCATTATGAATTCTTGGTTATGTCATTTGGATTAACAAATGCACCAGCAACTTTCATGGATCTTATGAATAGGGTGTTAAGGTCGTACCTAGATATGTTTGTCATTGTGTTCATAGATGACATCCTAATCTACTCTCGTAATGAGGAGGAGCATGCCAACCATCTTAGAATTATCCTTTCGACCCCCAAGGACCAACAATTGTATGCCAAATTTTCCAAATATAAGTTCTGGTTAGCATCTGTGGCATTTTTGGATCATATTGTTTTGGATAAAGGCATTTAAGTTGATTCTCAAAAGATTAAGGTAGTAAAGAACTTGCCAAGACCCAAAACTCCAACAGAGATAAAGAGTTTCTTGGGTTTGGCAGGTTACTACAGGCGTTTTGTAGAGGGGTTTTCCTCTATCTCAGCTCCCTTGACTATGTTAACCCAGAAGAAGGTTAAGTTCATATGGTCTGAAGCTTGTGAGAAGAGATTCCAAGGGTTGAAAACTAAGCTGACTACAACTCCAGCCTTATCCCTACCCGAGGGAGTTGATGGCTTTGTTGTATATTGTGATGCTTCAGAGTTGGCTTGGGATGTGTATTAATGCAGAGAGGAAAGGTTATAGCACATGCCTCCAGACAGCTTAAGACTTATAAGAAGAACTACCCAACTCATGATCTTGAGCTCGCTGTTATGGTGTTTGCTTTAAAAATTTGGAGACATTATCTTTATGGTGGGCATGTAGATGTATTTACTGATTACAAGAGCCTGCAATATGTATTCAGCCAAAAGAAGTTGAACTTAAGGTAGAGAAAATGGTAAGAGCTATTGAAGGACTATGACATGAGCATCCTTTATCACCTAGATAAAGCTAATGTAGTTGTCGATGCGCTTAGCAGGTTGACCATAGGAAGCATTACACGTATTAAGGATGAAAAGAAAGAACTAGCTAAGGAAATGCATAGGCTAGCATGGTTAGGGATGCAGATTGAAGTTCTGATGAGGGTGGTGCCATTATCAAAAATGGGGCAGATTCATCCTTGGTGATAAGGTGAAAGAAAAGCAAGACTGGGATCCTATCCTCTCTCAGCTGAAAGAAAATATTCAGAAGCAAAAAGTATTAGTGTTTGCAAAAGGGGGAGATGGAGTTCTGAGATACCAAGGCAAGCTATGTGCTCCAAGTGTTGATAGCCTTAGAGACAGGATTCTAACTGAGGCTCACAATGCCAAATACTCTATTTACCTAGCTGCAACAAAAATGTATTGAGATTTACGAGAGGTTTATTAGTAGGGTGGTATGAAGAAGGATATTGCAGAGTTCGTGTCCAGATGTTCGAATTGCCAGCAAGTTAACGTAGGGCACAAAGGACCTTGCAGTGTAGCCCAGAATATTAAAATTCCAGAATGGAAGTGGTAGATGGTCAACATGGAATTCATAACAGGTTTACCTCTATCTCATATACAACATGATTTGATATGGATCATAGTAGACAAAATGACCAAGTCAGCTCACTTTCTACCTGTAAAGACAACTAATACAGCTGAGGACTATGCTAGAATTTACATTAATGAGATTGTTAGATTGTTATGGGGTCCATATAACCATTATTTCTAATAGAGGAGCCTAGTTCACAACACAATTTTGGAAGTCCCTTCCATCCTCAGGCAGACGGGCAAGTGGAGTGAAACATACAGACCCTTGAGGATATGTTGAGGGAATGTTTTGTAGACTTTAAAGGTAACTGGGATGATCACTTACCCTTGATTGAATTCTCCTATAAAAACAATTTCCAAGCTAGCTTACAAAAATTGCACCATATGAGGGCCTTTATTGGAGATGGTGTAGATCGCATATTGGGTGGTTTGAAGTTGGTAAGGCAAGATTGATAGGACCTGAATTAGTCCATCAAGCTATGAAGAAGGTGAAAAGTTATTCAAGAAAGACTAAAGACAACCCAAAGCCGATAGAAGTCTTATACAGATATTAGAAGGAGAGATTTAGAATTTGAGGTAGGTGATTGGATGTACATAAAGGTTTCGCTAATGAAGGGAATTATGAGATTTGGGAGAAAAGGTAAACTCAATCCTGATATATTGGCCCTTACCAGATTATTAGAAGGATTGGTAATGTGGCATATGAATTGTAATTGCCACATGAGTTAGTTGCTATTGATCTAGTATTTCACATTTCATTGCTTAAAAAGTGTTTGGGAGATCCTGCACTAGTTGTGTCGTTAGAGAGTATTGGAGTCAAAGACAGCTTGACATATGAAGAGATCCTATTAGTTCAGATACTATATCGGCAAGTTCGTAAATTGAGGACTAAGGAGATTGCTTCTGTTAAAGTGTCATGGAGAAACTAGTTCATTGAGAAAGCCACTTGGGAAGCTGAGAGAGATATGAAAGCTAGATATACTCACCTATTTATGCCTTCCAACGACAAGTATAAAGGTAATATTCCTTATTCCTATTATTGAGTTGAGATACACCATTAAATATGAGTAATGAGACATCAGGATAGCTTCTCATTGATAAACTAGTTCATGATTAGCAAACAGGCATATAATCCCAAATTTCACCTTCATTTGAGGACTAATAGTCCCAAGGGGAGATATTGTGACACCGCATAAGTCTATTTGCATAAGTACCTATGTTTTTAGCCTCACCCTTATGTGTGGGAAGTGTACTCGGGTCATTAGAGACCTTCAGTACTTAGCCGAGTTCAAAATTTTCCTATAAGTTGAGTTTTTAGCCTTAAATCATACAAGGGTCAATTTTAAATGATCATAACTTTTAGCACATAAAGAATTAGATGTCTCATGACGTACCAAATGAAAGATCTTCGAATTAGCTTTCCAATAGCTGGTTTCACCTAATTTGGTGTGTGGAGTCAAAACTTATGGTCGTTTTACTGAAAACTATCAGCGTAGAGTTGCAATACAAGACCTCTTTATGGGTCATAAATTGGAGTATGACCTGTATTGCTAACTCGTGAAAAAAGTCAATAAACTTCAATTTTCAGCCCCAGACTCTATGGGCCTATTTAAGGTCATAGAACACTCTACGAGTCGTAAAATGGGGCACGTAGAGAATTACAGATACCCCAAAAATTGCCCAAAAGTTTACAAAAGGTTCCTTACAGGCCGTAGAAGTTTCTACAGGTGGTAGAGGGTCTCGTAGGCCACAAAAACTACAATTTTAAAGAGGGGTATTTTCATCTTTTCTCACCCTTGTAAGCCTAAATTTGTCAATTTTCACCTAATTAAACCCCTAGAACGTACTAATTCATATCATTAACTTCAAAACCTTCCAAGAACTCAGAACATTGTTTCAAAGAGGCAAAAGCTAGGGCTTTCAAGAATCTTCTTTAATTTTTCCAAGAGACTAATTTCAAGGTATGTAACGCCCTCCAAAAGTTATCCTACTATTATTTTAGTATATATAACCACCAATTTCTACCAAGATCATATTTGTAAGTTGAGATCAAGATTTTCTCTATTACTGGTTAATTTCTTCAAATTACATGCTCATGCATTTTTCTTGATAAAAGTCATGACCTTTATTGATTTTGTACTAAGTTAAGCTATTGAGACCAGATTTACAATTATTGTTGTATTTATGAAAACCCTGTATCTATTTCATGAAAAGCTATGATATTCACAGTTTTGAGTTGAGTTTAAGAAGTACTTGAAGCTTATGTATTTGCAAGATATATGAATAATAAAGATCATGTTGAAATACCTTGCATTGATACAACTTTCAGACAAAGGAAAGAGTCAAGTTGAGAAAAGTTTAAGAAAAGCTGTGTTGGGCTAAGTCCCAAAGAGAAGGAAAGTAATACTTTGAGCAAGAATACTCTTTTATGTATTAGCATTATAAAAGTTATTTTGGGAGTAGTATTGAGCACCGATATAAGTGAGAGTAATAATAACTTGAACACATAAACTACATAGCTAATGTAGGATAGGATTGTACCAAAAGTACAACTCCTTATTGCCATTGAGATGACCCTATTTTGGGATGGATCCACTCTCCTTATTTTAATTCCTTACCCCGACAAAGTATGGTACGGCTCTGGCAGCACGGCCAAGACCTTGTATCATCACAAAACACATAGTGCTGGTTGTCAGCTAGAGAAACTCCCCAAGTTAAAGCAAGCTAGTTTCTACATACAGAGTTTCAGCATATGTTCTATTTTCAGCATATACAACATTTATTACTTATTTTATCTTATTTTAAAATATGTTTTTGTTACTTTGAGTATAGTGCCTTATCCTGAGTTTCTATTTTATCTATTTTACATACCATATATTCCACGTACTGATGTCCTTCGTACCTACATTGTTTTATGATGCAGACACAGGTGAGAGAGTTCCTCAGCAGATGCTCCGTTAGGCCCAGCCATCCATGAAGCTATTGGTGAGGCCTCTTCTCAGTCAAAGGCTTTGAAGTCATTATCTATGTTTTCTGTTTAGTATTCTTTCTGTTGTGTCTACCGTGGACCTGTCCCGGTAGTTGTTTCAGATTATTCTAGTTAGAGGTTCCACAGACTATATGATAGATGTTTCAGATCTTATTTTTCAGTTGTTGTTGACACATCCCACTATTCAGTTTATTCAAATATTTTTAGTATTTTAGTTTATTATATTTTAGTCTTTCACTTAATATTTAAGTCTTTTGCTGAGTGAAGTAACTAGGCCAAGTGGTTCGCTTGGGACCAGAAATGGTTCTGGGTGTTGGCCATGCCTAGGTGTGAACTCAGGGTGTGACATTTTCTTAATTAGATAAATTTTATTATAAAAGAATCAGAAGTACAAAAAGAATTGTTACATGGTAATCACCCACTAAGAGAAGAATGACAAGACATTCTTTCAAAATAGAGGGATCTCCTCCTTACAAATAAGCTATCAAAAGAATTGTGAACAAATATTGGATATGATGTTTAATATATTCATCATTTGTTCTAAACTAGTTATCCATTACAATTATTCTATTCCTTTATTCTGAAACTTCCCATACCACTCATGGTGTCTATAGGATCCAAAAGCATCCTTACGCGATATATGAAATTTTTTGTACACACATGTTTTTTAAAATAATGATCCTTGCTTAGAGAGTCAATTTGCCACTATATTGGCTTCTTTATAATAGTATCACCTAGAGACTTGAATACTCTAAAAATAAATAAATAAATAAAATTTGGGTTCATGACCCAACTTGTGAATCAACTAAAATTTTCAACATGTTCCAGGATTACAAAGAGGTCTAGACGGCCCAATACCCATCCAAATGATCCAAAGTAGTCCCTACAATATAGGGTTTGCTAATCTATTTCATCCGTCTTTTTTGCACCTAGTGACTTTCCACCTTCCAAATGTTTCCAGAAGCTTTCAATGGCGATGTGGTCCTTCTCTTGCTTTGGCTGATCAACTTCCTTCATTTGTCTTCTTTTTGCAATGTTTTCTTTGTGATATCCATCTAAGTAAAGTCTACCTTCTTCTATAATCATCTCCTTCAAACATTTTCTGATAGTTCTTTAACTTCAGCGTCCCATTCTGTATGCCATTATGAGCTAATAAAGAGTTCTGTTGAGAGTGATAAATCTGCAGTTGACTTAACCTGTAAGTATCCCTATTTTCCCCTTTATTCACAACAAAAGTCTACTTAATCTCTCTTAATATCTTTTGTCTCTACTGTCTTAGATGATGTGGTACTAAAAGGATGAAGTTGTTCCCAAGTTTATGTGTTACTCTGACAGTAGGCCTGTACCTCTATTGCAGATCTGGTCCTGCTCTCATCTTTTGTTGAAATTATATCCCTTTTTTATGGATGTAAAATTGACTTTTGCACATTCTTTTTTCTCTAAAATATTTCCAATTACTCTTGTAAATATAGTAGTTGTATATCATTGTAATTTCATCCCCACTATTTAACGCCTTAAACTGTAAATGGGTTTTGTCTTGATTTTTATGGATAGTATTTGTTGTTTCTATGTTGATGATCCTTCTACCCTTTCTAGATAACTTTTTAAAATGATTCTATTATTGCGTTGTTAATTGTATCGATAACCTCATTAATAATGCAGTCTCCTAGTTGATTAGCTTCCTTGAAAATATGAGTTATCTAAATTGTCATCATCCCCATTAGTTTTTAAATCTCCTCAATTCTCTCCATCAATCTCCTAGTTTATGCATGTCATACCTACATACTTAGTATATTCCACGTACTAATGCATACTTCTTTGTCATATGATTTAACAATGTAGGGACAGATGATGGGAGACACTTTCATTTCATGGCTAGCTTTGAGTTGAGTTTAAAGACTTGTTGGCGAGTTCCCATGAGTCGTGAATAAGACTTTTTATGACATTTTCTATTGAGATTTTATGACTTTTTCTTTGATGTATATCTTGAGGGTGAAGTAGTAATTTATTTTCTAGTGTCCTCCAAGATCTTATGATGTAGAGGCATATTTTTGACACTATGATTGATGTAAATTTCGCTAAAGGAAACTGTGATTTGATATTGACACATTCTGCTTGCTTATTCTCTTATGTTATGCTTATGATATGAACATGAGGCTTTGATGGGATGACTTCGGGTGTTACATTTGTCGTGCCACGGCTAGGCCTTAGGTCTGGGTTGTGACACCAACATAGTCATAGTGGCCCTAAATTCCTTATTGGTCACTTGATTGGCATAAGGATCTTGAGGAACTTGAGGAGATAGAGGAGCTTGGTCTTTATTAGCATTGACTCCCCTAAGAAATGGAGCACATTGTGGAGGCATTTTCTAAAAATGTCAAAGAACAAGCATTAGAGGATAAGAGTCTTGAAGGCATGACATAGATCACAAAAGAAGTGAAGATTTTCCTAAACATCTGATAGAATCTCGTTCATGGATGTGGCACGCTTCACACCTATGAACAGGATTCTACTAGACATAGCATGATGGACTCCCGATGATGCTTTCAAATCTTGTACTTTAATATCAAATTTGTCATGACCCGAACCTATGGCCTGGTCATGACATGGAAAATGTGAAACACGAAGATGCCTCATCCAAGCCTCTTATTCATATCATAATCATACATAAGAAATTTAAAGAATAATAAGAAGTAAAGCAAGCGAAAAACATAAGAATCCTTATTCTCCTATTAAAGGGAGTTATATCACTTCATCCATACATGCCTCTACATCATAGATCTTGACGAGGCCTAGAACATTCTACTAGCTTACCCTCAAGATAAAATGAAATCATAAGTCACAACATAACAAAGCAAAAACATGAATAGGGCTTGTCCACGAAGCATGGGAACTCACCAACAATCTCCAAAGTGTGATGTCCCACTCTAGTCATAAATATGAGGAATAGCCTCATCGTCCTTACGTCCTAACATTGTTAGATTATGTAGGAAAAGAGTATGCGTTAGTACGTCAAATATACTAAGTATATAGATATGTCATGAATCAATGAGACATTGTAATCATAATAACAATATGCATAATCATAGTAATAGAATAAGGACAAGATATAAATGATCAAATGCATGTTTAAAATCATGAAATGAAGCATTTAAAACATTTTATAACCTAACATACATACATATGCAAAAGTAAGACCATAATCAATAATAAGACCATTCGAACTATAACATGGAATCCCGATGCTCCCTCTACATAGGAGAAAGAGGAGTCTACTTTGTCAAGGTAAACACGATCCACATCCTATAGGCTCTATCCCTAGCATGGTGAGTGTCACAAGTATATGGAAAAACACCACCTATTGGTCTCTATCCCTACATAGTGAGTATCCTAAGTTCGTAGATCCACTAACTTAATACCTTATAGGCACATAATCATAGTCCTATAGTAGTACATAGTTATGAGACATAAGGATTTATATAAGGACCCTTGGGGATAGTCCCCCTCACTAAAGCTCATTCGGTGCTAATTCAGTTAAATCTCACGGAATAAATAGTCATGCAATATGCATAGTCATTATCATAGTCATCGAAATCATACTTTCATAGCTTTCAACTAAAATACTTCATATCATAAGAATAGTTCATTTACATGTTTTACATAGAGTATAGGTATATTCCCCATCTTGTGATCATTTCATAAAACATTAGGGTGTTAGATCACCGTCATTATCATCATAGACATACTTGAAAGCTATATTCATGGAAATCATAGCTTGATCATAGGAAAATAGGGAAAAGTATGGATCCACAGATGATTGAAATTAAAATCATGAAATTAAATGTAAATCATGTAGAATCAATCTAATTTAAATTAAACTAAATCGTTAATAAAGGAACCCAGATCAATTCAATAAGCCCTAATCAACACATACTTGAAATCACTTGAAATAAATCAAAAATCATAAAATTCATCATAATTCATACATAATTAAGTAAATTAAATATGTATACTCATAGTCCAAGCATTTGAAATGAAGTCAAGAAAATCCATACAAAAAATTCATACTTGAACTTGAAGAAAAAGGGAAATTTGAATTGGTCCCAATGAATGGAATGAGTTTATGGATGAAGTCCTACATACCTCATAGAAAAACCCTAGAAAGATAGATGAATTGACCTTGAATTCCTTGATCAAAAGCTTGAATCCCTAGGCTTCAACGGATGCTTCATTAGAGAGAGAAAATTTGAAAAAAAATTGGGAGTGAATTTTGGAACCTACATTAGAATTTTTTTTGTAATTTTTTGTGCTTTATTTGACTTTTCAACTTTTGGGGTATTACAGTTTATAGCAGACACCATCATGGGTTGATTTT
Source organism: Solanum ossicruentum (assembly GCA_025774065.1). Lineage (NCBI taxonomy): Eukaryota > Viridiplantae > Streptophyta > Magnoliopsida > Solanales > Solanaceae > Solanum > Solanum ossicruentum. The sequence continues at coordinate 29,550 of JAOTQR010090549.1, forward strand.
GAATCACGACAAAATGGCTATTCACAAAAATTTGAATAGTATAAAAGTTATCCATTTTATCAAGAAACAAGATGTGATTTAGAAATTATTGCATCAACATGATTGATGTTGTAGAGGCACGAAAGTCAATTGAACATTTTTGTCATGAGGAAAAACAACATCAAAGCATTGCAAACAAATGCAATTCGTCCTCCCATAAATATATCAGTGGAATGAAAGCTCTTCCTTGAAGAAGAACTAAAGGTATTTGAACTATTGTGTACATTCATGAAAATTCATCTTTGTAAGAATTGAATGTATTCATTGATTTTGACTACTTTAGCATATTTTCTCATACTAAGTTCTACTCAATATTTTTGGAGTTCATTCTCTGGGTAATTCAATTTAAATTGTTTTGGTGAATTTTTTCCAATCTACTTCCTTTATGATTTCATTCGAAATTATTAAAGACAATTCCTATTTAATATAGTTATTTGTGCAAGTATTTTATACTTAAGAAGCAACATATAGATCCGATATATATCCATCTATATTGAATTCTAGATTCCAAAATAATAAAATGTCATGACTCGATCCCAGTCATGATTGTGCTTGTTAGGTCCCACCTACAGGTAAGCCAATTCCCAAGCCAAGAGTACTTGTCTTAGCTCCCTAGTTCAAACCAAATCAATACAACAACAATATATATATTGAAACCTACCTAGAACCTGAAAGTCAATTGCACAGAGCTACAATAGGCACAAGGACATAGCATATATGTATATCAATAATCATAATAATATATAAAATCAAAGTGACTCTATCAACATATCACACTATTGTCAAGGCCAATGTCTGTATATGGAACATGGCCATCAATGGGAAGGCGACCACGAAGAAACCAGATCTCCCACCAAAGGTTTCTCGAGTGCTCCCAAAGTTCCCCAACTCAGCTATCATGGCCCATATGTGGACCTGCACCATGGGAAGATGCAGAAGTAAGGGTGAGTATCAGAAAAGGAACCCAGTAGGCATCATCGGCCAACTGAGTGGAATAGCAAACATAAATAAAGTCCAAATGTATAAAGAACTGCTGCAGTGTGGCAAAAACAAACTCAGATCAAGGCATAGGCATGTATGGAAACCCTCCAACCACCACTGATCCAACCAAGGAGATGAACAATGATAATTGAACCAACCCAAGTGACGACCATGATAACCTGAACTAGAACTGCGTAGGCTCATACCACAACAGCCCCCCAACTGAGGCATAGTGTTGTACATGGGTGTAAGGCCCTAGAATCTATGCTTGTATGCCAATTGGGCACTAATAAGCTCAGAAGGTACACTTGCGCACAATATAGAATTAGCAAATCATCACAGAATCCGTATGATCCATCACAGAATCCCATAAGACCATCATTGAGCCCAGCTCTCCACATTATCAGAATAAGGGTCAGTTGTACGTGGGTACAAGGCCCTAATGTCTAAGTCTAAATGCCCCTTGAGCCCCCGTAAGCCCAAGTGATACATCCACGTACAATCAGGGTGTGAATAGGTGTGTGGATCCATGAGTAATCAATCACGAGCCTCGCCCCAACAATCACATAAATCAGGGTCCTCGATCATGTACCCCCTCGCATAACAAATGTTTCTTAACTCAGAATATCAATCGCGGTTCCTCGCTCGCTAATGTAATCAATAGGTTCCTCAACCCAAAATATCAATCACTGAGGCCTAGCCTCAAAAATGCAGTCAATGAGCCCCAGGCCTAAAGTAACGACAATTTCTCGAACCTCGTTAGAATTAACACCCTGGTCTCAGACACTGGGATATGACCACCAGAGACTAGGACCACGGGGGAGCATCACCTGGTCTAGACACTCGGACATTACCACCGGAGACTTGAACAACAGGGTGTGTTTCTAGGTCTCAGAGTGTAACATCAAAAAAATCTCCCTCTCTCTCTTTCTAACTGGATTTGGATTCCCTAATTATATCATCTCTCCCAAGTCACAATAAACAACTCATTCCTAAGATATGCAAGGAGCTCAGAGTAGCAGCTAACCTCAGTATAACAGTGCGTAGACCTTAGTACTCGAAATAGAATCGAGTTCAGCAGACAACCATGCTATAATCTAGACAACCATAGGAGATGGAAACAAAAGTGCAGTAATAGTAGGGGTATCATAGGTGCCCCCAACAAAAAGGCCTAGCAGAATCATAGTGTACTCGTAATCAAGTCACAGTATGACATAGAATCAATGCACAGTCTCCCAATCGGCATATATCTGTAGCAACTGGTAATACACACTCATACAAGTGCAAGTCAAGTCAGTACGCATGACTTCCCCAGGTCTAGCTCACATTCGGCCCTTCCCATGCCCTTTTGTAGTCATATAATGTAAGACCCAGGTAATATAGCAGTTACAGCCAACACAGCCCTCAATGCAACAACTACTGTATCATAACATATTATTATATATAACACACAGATTACATCCAGCCATATACAATATATACTCTTCAATTACATCCATAAACAATATATTTTTACGCATTCCAACTCAAATATACAAAAATTTTAACTCAGTCTAGGGTTTAAACAAAGCCTAGCCTACAGGTATCCGATGTCCCTTGCTTAGAGTCAATCCAACCATGTTTTCCCCTTCTGAATTGCTTCTTGATGTTGCTCAGCTATTAAAACATAAGTCACAAGATCATTACGGCTGATTTGTCTGTAAAATCTCAAAAATAAAACGGGTGAAATTACATCAATTACAACTAAAACGGAAAAAATTGAGGCCCACACCCAAAATACCAAACTAACCCCCATAAAATGATCTTGATGTTACCCCGAGTTTATAGCCAAAAATTGAGCTCAAATGAGGCTCAGAACAATCAGAAACAACCCAAAAACGTATGATATTTTTTTTGTCGGAAAGCAACATATATGAACAATAGCTTCTGCGTCAGATTCTTTAAAAATACAGTCAAATTAACAGAATATACCACCACGTAGGTCTCAAAGATTAGTATAGTTTAGACTCAAATTTTACTTACTTCTGGTAAGAAACGGGCGAGATATCATATTTCAAATTTTCTGAAAAAACATAACATGACTAGGGGTGAATAAAACCAAACTGAAACTTGAATCAAACCGCAAATCGAGTCAACCCAAGAGAAAATATCCTACTAATGGTTTAGTTTGACTTGATTTGATATTGGAAAAAAACCCGACTGTATTTGGTTCGGTTTAATTTTTAACTTTAAAAAACCAACTCGACACTCAACCAATCCGAGTGACTAGGGGTGAATAAAACCAAACTGAAACTTGAATCAAACCGTAAATCGAGTCAACCCAAGAGAAAAAGATCCTACTAATGGTTTAGTTTGACTTGATTTGATATTGGAAAAAAACCCGATTGTATTTGGTTTGGTTTGATTTTTAACTATAAAAAACCAACTCGACACTCAACCAATCCGATATTGCATATATA
>JAOTQR010090557.1:0-33024 GCA_025774065.1 Solanum ossicruentum
GAGTCACGGCCCCGAGGTGGGGTCGTGACAATAGTACAACTTATGACATGAAGAAGGGCAGCATTTCCTAAAACACCTCATAGCCTCCTATTCATAGTCATAGCACGCCTCACAACCATGAATAGGACTCTAATCAGCGCGATGTGGTGGACTTCAAGGATCTATCAACCTAGTGCTCTGATACCAAGTTTGTCACAACCCAAGTCTAGGGTCTAGACATGACCAGTGAATGGGGAACCCGAAGGAACCCCAAACAAGCCTCATAGCATATCACTACATAACCTTGTTCGCGGAAGAAATATAAAACATCATAAGAAATATGAACAAGGAGAAATGAGACTAAGGGAAAGCTTGCATAAATGTCATAATAAGAATCAAGAGTCAAAGCTCATACATAAGTATACAATATGTCCAACAAGTACCTCTAATACATGGATACAGCGGGGGCCAAGACAAGCTAACAGTCTCACCCTCGTCGTCAATAGAACATAAGGAAGTGTCTCAATACAAGGATAACAGTAACACAGATCGAGGTCCTCGAAATGGAGAACTCCCCAACAAGCTTGGAATAGCACCGTATAGTCACGTGGAGGAGGAGGATGATAAACTTGGGCACCAGTCCCTACATGGTGATATCATGTAGGCAAGAGTATGCATTAGTACATTTAAATGTACTAAGTATGTGGGATGCAATGCAATAAGAGATAAGCTTCATGATCAATATGCATAACAATAGGCAATATGCATAATATAGCAAGATGACATGTATGATCCATGCATAAGTAAAAACATGCTTAAGTAACTCATGCTCATATAAGACATCATATGTGAAGAAGAGACCAAGCTAGCTTTGCAAGGTATGAACCCCTTAGGGTTAGTGATGATGCCACCCCATCACTTAGGTGGATGAGTATGAACCCCCATCCTGATCGGTGATTATGCCGCCCTATTACCTAGGTGGATGAGTATGAACCCCCATCTCGGTTGATGAGTATAAATCCCTATCTAGGTTGGTGACGATGTCACCTCGTCACCTTGGTGGCGATGAGTATTAACCCTCATTCTAGGTTACCCGGGCTCTTGTCCCACGGATCGGGCATAGTCTAATGCAACATTTTATATAGAGTACATCATATGCATAAGCTCATTTCATCATCATATAGTCAATTAAGAAGTTCGCAGGCTGCTAAAGGAAGTCATACTCTTCATATACATAAGATCTTTTCATCATCATAACATCATTCATATCAAATCTCACTCTTTGGACCTTCATTTCCTCAAGAAACCATAACCGAACATTTTATCGAACACCATAGGGGTGTGTAATAGGGGTAAAAGAGAATGCAATTTAGAGATGAAATCATGCAGGAAAATCAGAGATAAAACCTGTAATCAAGACCTTGCAACACCCCCAAGACATTCATGTCAAAACCCCTCATCAAATCCAATATTATATCTAAGATTTGAAGCTTAAAACATGCTAAAACAACCATACTTTCATGAACTAATATTACTGTGCAGTAAATTTCTGAATATATAAGACCCATATGTAAAATCAACTTTAAATCATGCAATATTAAGTAAAAGAGGGTTTAGGCACCATGGATGAAAGGACCCAATGGTTCAACACCACATACCTTAGCTTTTGTGAAGTTTTTGAAGAAGACTTTAATGGAGATTTGAAGCTTGGGTGAGATTTTTGAAGAAATCCTTGAGGTTGGCCTTGAGTTTGGGACTTGAATTTAGGGTTAGAAATGAGTCTAAGTGTTTGGGGAAATATTGGGGAATGTTTAGGGTGATATGAGGTTGAAATAAGGCTAAGTATAGGTGAAAATACATTTGGAAAACTTAGGTCCAACACTCAGAAAAATCTAATCGAACTAGGAAAAGACGGTGCAAAAATAATACCTCTCCGTGTCGCAGAGAGGTCGCAGATTCCCACAGGAATTTGCACCAATTGCAAATTTCATAATTCAATTCCTTGTCTTTAAAATTGAGGTTAGACACTTATCACCTTAATTTTGGACCCCCTGATCAATAATATGAAGTCGGATTTTCAAAATTCCAAATGTAGTTTTAGATATTTGGAAAACAAGTTTCTGGGTACTTTTGAGGCATATTTTTAGGCACTTTTGGGGTCGTTACTTCCTTTAACTCCGCCAGGGCCATACGGTAAGGGGAAATAGATATGGGTTGAGTATCAGGAAGGAGGTTTATACCAAAATCTATTTCTCTTTCGGGTGGAACACCGGGAAGATTGTTTGTAAAGACATCAAGGAACTCATTTATAATCAGAACCGTCTCTATAGGAAGGACCACAGACTACACATCCTTTACCCTCACAAGATGATAGAGACACCCCTTCAAGATCAACTTACAGGTTTTAATGCAAGAGATGAACCTACCCTTAACCACCACATCATGACTCTCCCACTCAAGGACGGGTTCATTTGGGAATTGGAATTTGACCCTACGGGTTCTACAATCAATAGAGGCATAGTATGTATGCAACCTATCTATCCCAAGTATGACATCAAAATCCACTATTTCCAACTCAACTAGATCATAAGTCAATATCTTATGCAAAATGCAAATGGGGCAATTTCAATAAACCTTTTCTAGCAACAACAGATGCACTAATAAGAGTAGACACCTCATAAGACTCACACAACAACTCGAGCTCAACATGGAACTTTTTGGCAACAAAAAGGGTAACAAAAGAGTGGCACCCGGATCAATCAATACATACTCATCAAAATCAAAGACTTTTAACATACCAGTGACGACATCGAGAAACTCCTCAACCCCTTGCCTCCATTGGAGTGCATAGAACCAATTGTGCCTTAGGGCACTACCTTCTTGACCACCTCTCCCCAAAGGAACCGCATTTGCACCTCGTGGATGAACCTCCTTACCCTTTTTGCGATTACGAGGACAATCAATCTTTTTGTGACCTATTTCCCCACATCCATAACATGTATTAGTGTCTTTCAAACATGTGCCCCCATGACCCCTACCACATTTTGAACACACATTACTAAACAAACAACACCTTGGGCCCTTGGGAAGTCGTTGGTAAACCCCCTATTAAAAGTATGAGAAAACCCTTGGCCTTTATGGAATTGGCCACCCTTTCGACCTTGGAACTTTCCCTCAAAATGGACCCTCTTGGCCTTATTACTCCTCATCTTCCTCAGCTTTTCACCTCCATTTGTTTGGCATAGGTCATTAAACGGGACAAATCCATATCACTAATCAGCATAGCAAACCGACATTCCTCACTTACCAAATCGGATACACCCATCACGAACTTGTTTATTATAGACCTTTGGTCGGCAACCAAGATGGGATCATATTCAGAGAGTTGATTGAACTTGAGGGCATACTCCCTCATACCCATAGACCCTTGTTTCAAATTCATAAACTCCATCATCTTGGCCTCCCTAAGCTCAAGAGGGAAGAACTGACTGAGAAAAGCCACCTTGAACTCCTCCCAAAGCACACATTATTGATTCCCTTCTCCTCCTTCCATTGATAAACCATAAGTATGCTACCCCTTTGAGTTGGTAGACCTCCAACTCCGTTTCTCTTCCGATCTAACACCATGATAGCCAATACCTTGTAGACCTCATTAATTAACTCTTGAGGGTCCTAATCTATCTTAGACCTATCGAATTCTGGTGGGCTCATCCCCATGAAGTCTATCTCGCTAGATCTCGGGGTAGGAGCATGAAGGGCTTGGGCCCCTTGATTGAATTGATTGGCCATAGCTTCAGCTAGAAATGTAAGAGCATCTTAGAGCTCACCATGAGCCGGTTGTTCCTCGGGAGTGCGGGCTCTCCTTCCTCTTGTGTTAGGAATGATCTAAACATGACAAAGAACATTCGTTAGAGGGAAAACTCACTTAACTTCTATAGTATGTCATAGGTCAAGAAAAAGGGAAACATTTCCTAAAACGTCGCATAGCCTCCTACTCATTGTTGTGGTGCACAACACAACCATGAATAGGACTCTAATTTACTCGGTGTGTTGGATGCCAAGGACTATTAACAACCTAGTTTTTTGATACCAAGTTTGTAACGACCCAAGCCTTGGGCCTAGACGTTACACCGCGAATAGAAACCCGAAAGGAACCTATACAAGCCTCTAAACATATCATTACACATCATTGGTCATGGAAGCAATTAAACAACATAATTAGATACGAAATAAGTACAAAGCGGCTAAGGGAAACATTCATAACATAAACATCAAAGCAACAGAGTCAAGGTTCAATACACAACATGTTCAAGAACACCTCTAAAACATAGATAGGAGCGTGGGCCAAGACTAGCAACTGGGCTAACCCTCATAGTCAATACATACATAAAAGAAAGATAGTCTTAGAATATGGCATAAGATCATAGCCATTGTCCTCGGAATGTAGGCCTCACCAACTAGCTTCAGAGAAATCATACTAGCCACATGGAGGAAGATGCTCAAGTGGGACTCCAGTTCCTACATGGTGACATCATGTAGGCATAGAGTATGCGTTAGTACATTTGAATATACTAAGTATGTACGATGCAATGCAACAAGATATAAACAACATAATCAAAATACATAAGCATAGGAAATGAGTAGCATATAACAATATGGCATGCATGAAAGATGCTTGAAGTAAATTATACTTACATAGAACATAATACATGTGAAAAAAGAGACCATCATTGTAGCATCCATAGTCTATTGAGGTATCAACCCTCAATGTGTTGGTTGATCGTCTCACCCTACCACCCGTGGTGATTGAGGTACCCACCACTTAACCTGATTATCAAGGTACAAACCCCTCGATTGATTGTTGGATCGTCTCACCCTACCACCATGGTGATTGACGTACCAACCCCTCAACCTGGTTATCAAGGTACAAACCCCTCAACATGGTTCTTAAGATACAAACAAATCAACAATTATAGTAGGGATCTTCGCCCCTAAATCCATTATTCAGAAGCAACAGCGATTCTCGTAGTAGCGGCGAGCGAAATGGGAGGGGGCATGGTTAATTCACAACACGATATAGGAGAATATCATATACATACATTCCTTTCATAATCATAAAGTCATTCAACTCATAAGACACGCCTTGGACCTTTAATTCTTCAAGAAATCATAACCAGACATTTTAAAACACTTGGAGGGTTAGTAGTTCTATTGTAAAACCATTCAATTTAGGGATGAAATCATGCAAGAAAATTCCATATAAAAACATCCATCAATACTCGTTAACACCCTCAAGCAATATACATCAAAATCCTTCATCAAATCAAATAATAGACCATATATTCATAGCTCAAAACATGCTCAAACAGTCACAAGTTTATGAAACCCCCAACATAATTCATAGTCTAATTCATAATAAGTAAGACCTATAAGTAAATCAACTTGAAATCATGCAATTTAGGTAAGAAGGAAGCTTGGGCTTCAAGGGTGAAAGGAACTCATGAATGAAACCCACATACCTTAGCTTTGTAGAATTTCTTGATGAAGATTTGAATGAAGACTTGAAGCATGGATAAATTCCTTAAGATCCGGAAGAGATTTGGACACTTGAATTTTGAGAGAAATATTAGTCTAAGGGTTTGAGAGAGTTTGGGGAATGTCATATATGATATGAAGGTGAAATATGGTTAAGTATAGGTATTTTCACGCATAGGAAGGGTTAGGCCCAAGACCCAATATTCTTGGATCGAACAAGAAAACTGCACAAAAAATGTACTGAGGCGCGCCCTTGGCGCGTGTGCGTCGCGCTATGGGCGCGAAAACCTCACCAGAATTAGATTTTTGGGAAAATTGAAATTGTGATTCGTTTGCTCTAAAATTGGGGTTAGACCCATTTCCCGCTCAATTTTGCCCCTTGATAAACAATATGAAGTTAGATTTCCAAAATAACACACGGTTTTTGAGGTATATGGAAATTACGGTTCTGGACTCTTCCGAGGCACATTTTCGGGTACCGTGTGGAGTCGTTTTAGTAAGTAATATCGGGCCTCGCCCCAACAATCATAAGTCAACTGGGTCCTCGACCCTGTGTCGGCATGTGGCACCCAATCCATTAGAAGTAGTATCACACGGGGACTCGAACCCCTAATATCACCTGGGGACTAACCTCTGGTTCTTTTGACCTGGCCTCTAGTCAGGAAGTCAGCCAGTGCCAAGAGGTCTTACTAATAAATGTATAGGTGGGATGTATCCCCCGCAAGAGAAAGAACCCCCTATCATAAATCATAGTGTCTCGACATCGAAACATCAATCACTGGGCCCCGCCTCACAGAATATAAATCATGGGCTCCCCAACCCAATAATCAGTTGGCGCTCAGTCCTCAAAATCTGCATCTGCCACCTGGCATCACAGTTGTGGCCATCGGGTTACAAGTGCACAAAGAGCGTCACCCAGGACTCAGACGTGACAGTTGGTGCTCAACAGTGAGGGAGGGACATCATTTGGAATGAGATTTATCAATCAATCACTCACTTAACCAATCTATCTGGATTCGGAACTCCAAAGTCATATCATGCCCAGAGTGAACGTAGGCAACGATAATCGTATTGTGCCTAGAGTGAACGTACGCGATGACACTCTCAACCTAAGTATCCTACAATCTCAATCCAACCCAAATAATCATAATCACCACCTCTCTTAGATATAACAGATACCCTAAAATCGAATAGAGAGGACCAGTACACAACAACTATAACCACTATCAGTAATACATCAGAGAGTATATATATCACAGAACATCATAATGCCACTTCTAGCTAAGGCTATGTAAACGACAACCTCATCAATCCCAACTGCCAGAGAGAGAATGCACAATCACGGTACATCATAGATATACAGGACAATCAAACTCTGTAGAGTTATGTCTATACCAAAACCAGACCATAGTACTGCATAAAATTAATACAAGGTCTCCCAGCCAGCATATCTCTTTAGCAACAGGCAATGCGCGATCAGACCGATGCAAGTCAAGTTAGTACGAATGCCTTCCCCACGCATTAGTTCAAATTCGACCCTTACTAGGTACTCTTCTATGTAAAGCAACTCATAAGGCAGTGTCAATATAACCTAAGCTAAGGCTCAAGAGGCTAGATAATCGAAATGATGACACCCATCAGGAATATATCATAGCTCAGCAGCCATAAAGAATATCGCCTAAGGCAACCATGTATCGGCCCACTAAAAATGTGCTCCTCTACCAGATGCCAGTCCCCTAGAAAAACTCATATAACTAGGGTTTTGTCACAGACCACCCAAAATGCCCATAGGATATAACCTATACCTCACTAATAGGGTCACACTCCCATCTCTAACCCGCCAGTGGTTCAGCGTCAATGCATCTCGTATTACAAGTCACAAGGCTCCTTTAGGGGTACAACTATGACCATCCCTAAACCATGGCGTATCTCTAGTCATTAACCAATGGCATAAATATATAACAGATAACCACAGTATACATGATCATATAAATTGCAGGGCAACACAGAATCATATTTAATCAGAAAATTCTACAAAAAGTACTTAGGAAAGACCTAGATAAACCATATTCACATCATTCATATTCAAACCAACCAAATATAGATACTAGATTCAGCGCACAGAATAGCATGTAATCACAGGTCCACCTCAATAGCTAGCATATTCCGGTAGCCTCAGATGGCACGCACACATAAGAAAAAGTCAAGCTTAGTGTATATGCCTTTCACATGCTCAGAGCTCCAACCAACTCCTTCTAGGCCCTTTATAATGTAAGAATTCAGGTGATAAGGCAACTACAGTCGACACAACCCTCAAGACAACAACTACCGTCCCATAACATTATATATATAAACAACACACAGATCACATCCATCCATATACAACATATACTCTACGACTCAATCCATAAACAGTAGATTTCCACATATTCCAACTCAAATATGCAACCATTTCAGCTCAGCCTAAGGTTTAGAGAAAGCCTAACTTGGCATCCGATGTCTCTTGCTCTGAGTCATTCCAACCAAGTTTTTTCCCTCTGAATCACTTCTTGATGTTGGTCAACTGTTCAAACATAAGTCACAACAACTGATTTGACTTTAAAATCTCAAGAAACAAGTGAAATCACATCAATTAAGACTAAAACAGGGAAAATTGAGGCCACATTTGAAATATCAAATCAATCCCCGTAAAATAATCCCCACATTACCTCGAGTCTATAACTAGAAATTTGGCCCAAAATCGCCTCCAAAAGACCAAGAAAAGGCCCAAAACGAAGTTAAAAACTTTATCGAAAAAACATTCTTTTCAGAACTTTCTCGGTCAAATTTCTAAAAGACCGGACAAAGTCAACAATCTCCCAGCATACCACAGCATCCATCTCGGGACGTAGAATAATTTAGGCACAAATTTCACTAAATTCTATTAAGAAATGACCAAGATATTATGATGTAAATTTTTCACTCATTTCCGATATATCAACGAAGACAAAGCAGAGATTTACCTCAAAATAAGTGTCAAATCCCGAATCCGACTTCACCACGACGTTCCTTGCTAAAAATGAAGTCACATGGCCTGTTGAGTCACTCAAATCAGATGCAAAATGAACTCGAAATTGCGGTGCAAAGTTAGAAGAAATAATTATATATTTTTCCTGAAAAAATAAGCCCATATATTACCCTTATATATTAAGCCAACAAGTGAAGTACCAACACAGCTCTGCAAAGTTGTACCAATGGCACTAAAAATTGTACTAGATTCATTATTACTCTTATACACGGATAAATAAACACGTGCATTACACGTGTCCTTGCAGATCCTCCTCCTATTTTCAATTGTTTTGCTTCGATTTTTTCCGTCAGTTTTTCATGGTACATGCTTAGTAGACAAGTCCTTCATCAACCTTAGGGCTTTTGTATGGTTTCCACGCTGCAGCAACGTTATGGCACGCTCACATTCAAGCTTAATTGAAGCATAAGAAGCTGACAACGACGGACTATTTTTCTCAAAATCAACTACCACTAGGGCATTGTTGCTACTCAAAGATCCATTCGTAATTGAAGGAACCGTTGAAACTAGCTTTAGTCAGCATCAATCGACGGCCGTGAACACTTAATTTAGGGTCCAATTTGAAGGAGGAGGAGAAACTAGGAAATGGAGGGAGACAAAATTGATGAAAAATTAGAGAAGAGTCGTTTGAGGTTCGAGTTGGTGCATCAATTTGGTGATGAAATGTTACATCTGGCTAGGATTTGGAGGTAATATTTCATTCTAATTGTGAATTTCTAGGGGTTTCTTTTCCATTTTCTGGGTTTAATTGTTTTTCTTCAGTGATATTGATTTTCTTATTTATTAAAGTCAAAATTATCTTTTGTATGTTTTTGATTTTACGAGTTTATCTTTCCCTTGCTCTGTGTTCGTCAACTTCATCATACTCAATCTGTAATTGTTGTAAAAATTGAGTCCTAAGTGTGTCATGGCAAACACGTCAAAATAATAAACAACCATGGCTGCTTTAGAGCATCATCTATGTTCTTTTTTCTATTTGAATCTTGAGGTATCCATTTTTGAAACTTATATGTGATCTGTAAAAATAATAAAGTTCATACACCTAACAGGAATTTTCACCAACTATTTCTCATTTGTACGCTTTTCAATGATTTGCAGGAACATAAAATAGCAATGCCGCCATGGTACATTGGATAGTCAAGAAGTTGGAATGTGAAAATCGAATTGTCGAGAAGTTTGGAATTTGAAAAGGAGGAGAGCAAGATCAAATTCAGGGTTGCTTTTTCGGTCGTTGCTATTGAGCATGACAAAGAGATTTTGGTACAAATTAATTATTTATCTTCTTTAAGACATGTTTGTTTTAGCTAAGCCACATTAGTGTATAAATATGTTGGAAATAAGTTGATGTGTTTGATATGAACTATATGTTGTGAATGGAGGCGGGTATCATTTAAGCTTTATAGGTCCAGTACTTTAGATTTTGGTGTTGAACTCACACTTCTGAAATTATGGTGCATGTTTGTTTCTCTGTGTAATCTGATGATGGTCTTTTTATTATCTTTGATCATTTGTAGGGAAAACACCACATGGTGGAAGCTGGTGAAAGACATTGGCCCTGTAGAATAGAGAAGTAAAGGCTATTGTCCACTAAACCAAGAAAAGTTGGACTATTCCTTTCCACTCTTGAATTTCCATCAAGCACTCCTATATCTATGTCTGATCTGTTGTTTCTCTACCCCTTATTAATGAACAAGGTATATCTATGTCTGATCTATTGTTGCGCTACCCCTTATTAATGAACAAGGTATATGGTCTTGAAACATTCCTTGTGTAGTTGTGTCATTGCTTAAAATGTCTTCGATGATGATTGTTAGTTAGATATCTCATGTAATTGTTGATTTCTATGCAACTTTTAGTGGATTTTATGAATGTCTATACCTATTAACTCAGAAGGTATGATAAGTGGTCAAAGATGGAAGAACTTGAAATCAACTAGATAGTTTCAACATGATAAAGTAATACTGGTAGTTTGGAACTATAAAAGATCCTAATGTTTCTTTTTCCGTGTAGATTAATCAAGGAAAATATAGTAACATTAACAAGGCTCACAACCTTAAAATCAATTCAACTGTTGCAGCGAATAAACTTTGTCAATATAAATCTGGTTGGCAAGTGTTCGCCTTATGGCAAATTTTTTTTTATATTTTATGTAGACTGGCCTGGATCAAGCAGATGTTGTGAAATGTGAAACTTTTGTCTCATCAAGAATTTCAGGCCACTTATATATTCTACGTGAGCGTGATCTTGATGAATTGAAAATAATACCCAAATACATTGGACCACAGGTGCGTCTTCTCCTTATTGTTTAACAACATCAAGAAATTCATTATTTGACATGTGTTGACATTTAAATAGTAGAAAGGTCTGATTTTAGCAAAAGGAATATTTCACTGTTATTTTTTCAAAATGATGGGGGCTTCCGAGCCAAATAAAACTCGAGAGCCACAATCTTCCATGCCTTTCTAATCACTACAAGGCAAGGAAAGAGAAGATCTTTGGTCAATGATGGTGGATTTCATACTTTATTTTCGTTTCTCTTTTTAAAGGAATTTGCTCTAATTTTCAAGGTCATACTTGCCTTTTTATTAATGGTGGTTAAAGAGTGTTCCAGGTCGTAAGGTAGCTAGCTTTTGTATATTCGCGATGTGAAGTGGAAAGGAGATTATATCTAAGTACAGGATTATCTGTTCTCTTTTGGCTACTTCATTCTTCCTGTACAAGCTTTATCCTCCTGAAACCAAAGATACACCAGATGCCGCTGCTATAACAGCTAAAAAACTGGAACTTATGGGTCCTGTTACAAAAAATGAATGGGTGATGATTGCCACGATGCTTCTTGCAGTGTCTTTGTGGGTTTTCGGGTAGGTATCATTTCACAATTGATGTTGATACCTGTAATTTCTATTTTGCGTGTTGCCTCATTCTGATGTTGATTTCAGGCAATAGCAAATTATACTGGCTATAGAGTAGTTCATTTCTTGTTCCTCTTATGAAGGTGTTCGGCGTATCCTTAATGCTAAGGAATACAACATTACCAGTTTCAATTTTATTTTATTTTTTTAAGAAAAGTAACTTCATTTCTAGACAAAAAGAATGAGCCTGCAGACACGCATTTGGGAATCTGTATTAACTGTTGCCCCCTCTTTTTTTTGTGGATGATTTTCATTTTCCATTTTCATCAGCATGCCTCATTTAACCACCATTCTTCTTGAAACCTTTCTTCTTAAGGAATCATTTGGATTTCCTCTGATCTGAGACTTCCGAGAATAGTTGCAAGCTTCTGCAGCATGTACGTGTTACAGGGTAGAAGGTCGAATAGGGAGATTTTGAAGAGGCAAAACAAAGGGATAACAGTTATTTTCCCAAGAGACTGCTTGAGAGAATTTATTGTGTGGAATTGTTATTTCGACGTCACAGCCAACTTTTAACCCCCTCCTCTTTCTTTCTAAAATATCTTATCATTGGTTACAGTGTGTATTATTTATGTATTTGCAGTGTGTTTATAATGGTCTTAATGTGTTTAATTTCTTAAACTTCTATGTTGTTCTCAGTGATGCTCTTGGTATTGCGAGTGTTGTTGCAATTCTTGCTTATCAATCCTATTGCTGTTGGGAGTGCTTGATTGGGATGACTGTTTAAGTGAAAAATCAGTATCGGATTAAGGAGAAAAATCATCAAACTTTTCTCACTCAAAAAATGTAGCCATCACATATATTTTTAGGTTCAAGTAAAAGATGGATGAAGATGTACTCACCTTTACATTTTTCAGTACTCAAGTTTGTGTAATTACATCCAAAGCAATTTCTATCATTGCTTATATTTTGGTGATGTTTGCGTCCTTTATTTAAATACCCCAGCCAGCATGTTGGGCCTGTGCATAGCACGGGCTAGCCTTGCTAGTATATCTATAGGCAGGTGGCTGCCACTGCCATGTGGCAGCAACTAGATTTGCCATGTGACAGCAGTATGGTATGCCACGTCAGTCCTCTCCATTAATCCTTTCATTCCTTTTTTCGCTATTTCGAGCTCATTTAGACTCCAATTTTCGTAAACGGATTATGTAATTCTATGGATTATGACATTTTGGACCCAATGATCTAGTCAGAATTTTCAACGGAGCTTTCTACGGTAATGTAAAGGTCTAATTTCTTTATACGTAATTTTTAACGAAAATCCCCTGAGGGTTGAATCACATTTAGAAGTTCCTAGTATCAACCGAAGGGTTGATCTAGACAAAAATTGACATTCTGGCGTTGATTGTGCTATGAAAATTCTAATCTAGGCACAATTCTGAAGAGCGTTGATTGATTCAACTATAATTTGATTCCGACGGCCATATTTGCAGTTCATAATATAATAGTATAGGGCATGCTTCTATTCTAATTTGCCCATTTCGGAGCTAATGGAATCGTCAGAATTTCATTCTGAGGTCATTTACTAGGACTTTACTCAAAAACTCATTTTACAGATATAACTTCCCGGTTAACTTAAAAATCCATATAACTCCCCAATAAGCCGACCAATAATCATTCCAATAGACCTGAGGTCACTATAGATGTGCTCATATCAACATAATAACAATTAAATTGTAGAAATGACCCAGAGGGTCATTACAACATCCCCCACTAATAAGATTTTCGTCCGTGAAAGTACAAACACAACTATACCTGTAGGCTCCAATCCACACCACGAGTATATAAGTCACAAGCATTTTCCGTATTCTAGAATAATTCAATACCACCCACGCTATCCAAAAGTCTTACCACTTGTCTGTGTAGAACAACGAGTTGGTATGGTAATTCCAAAAGGGAGTCCCAAGAATTCACTATCTATCCCATCTGCTTAATCAGTTAACAAGTCACGAGGATCAATCGGCTAGACATACCTGTCCGTACTACATCATCAGATGTTTGGATAATCATGGATGTTCATAACTGCACTTGTGGTTTACATATACGGTTTTACTCCATTCCTGGTTTCCTTACAAGTGATTCCCACAATCAACCACAAATGGCCCATAGGCTAATCAAATAACTGTGGACAATAGCTAATATTCTCTCATTCACACGAAAGGGCTAAAACCCCCTTCCCTTTCTGTCCAATCCACTCGGCATTGCCACCAACACTTACCAATGCAACAAGTACCCAATAGGCTATCCATTCATTTTACTCAGACATAGTCCTCAGTAGTTATTACCATTCAGCTCCTCATTTTGTAGCATCTAACAATTAACCCTTGACAAGAACCGCACAGCATCTACTAGTGCTTACAAGTCACCAAATTCTTACTATACAACATAGTAGTCAGCCTGATAGACACCGTCAACCTCGTTATGGCCACAAAAGATTCGGGTACAACCCCCCAGAATGTGTTCCACCAAAACCTCCCTTAACAATATTTGACCGTCATTTAACTCAACAAAAATATTTAGAGTACAAGTAACTTATCTGCAATACCTCGGCACACTATCAATACCCAGAAAAAAGAATGTATGGCAAACAAGCTAGAGATAGGGCCAACTTAGATGCAACCAGTTCAACCCATTCCAAAACCTCGGTAGGGTTGACATGTCAGGCCTAAGCTTATCTCACCTTCCGATCCACATGCCTTCTCTCATGGGAGACATCCTCAGAATCATTCTGTTCCAATCTCAAACTGTATAAATCAACGTCCACGACTGGTACAACCTCGAGTGTAGAATCAGAGCTATCCTCAACCTATCTCGCACACTCCGGACCTTGGTTAAGGCATCCTGTAACAAGTTTATACCATACAGGTCAGGCTCTGTAGGCTCATATCAGCCAACTGGAGTGCCACATCGATAACAGCATAATAGGAACAAGTCAATCCGCTCCAGGACAATGTTAAAATCGAGGTCATCAGACAATATCACTCGACTCGCGTATCACAATCTTGAAGAATTATCATACCTAATCCGCCACTAATTAAAGGGACCTTCCACTACCTCAATATCTGACCCGAGATAAAAGAGGCTCTGACCTCATACTCAAACAAGCGATGGGCGGAGCAACGCAGCTAACACTATAAAACCATAACCCAAGTACCAAGCAATTTGGCAAAATGATCAACATTCCCAATGACAAACATAGCCAAGAATCCGAGCAACACAGTCTCAGTGGTTAACAATCATAACTAGTCCCTAGGGAGGAGTGGCAGGCGCCTCAGTTGATAATGCAACAATACTTGTACAATAATAGACAATCCAACTAAGCCTCCAGCCATAACATTTTATCCCAAAGTCCAATCACCCAAAAATCAGGAGAACCGCATATTAACAAATGCACATAAAAAAATCATAACAATAGCGGCATAATATGTAGCCAGGGGTATGACCGACAGCCGACCTGTCAAATACTATATATGCCAGTATTAGATTGCCCCACTCTAGCAGGCAAGCATCAGAACTGTCATAGGTCTAAATCAGAAGGTTTGGCTTACCATCAACCACCAACAGGTTATAATTGTAACAAAAGCAACAACTACTCAGATCCCACTAGGTAAACATACTCTTCAACATCATCAAACACAACAAGGCAACCCAGTAAGTAGATAATTGAATAAGGGTGTCCAGAGGGCACCAATGCTCAACCTAATCTCAGTCACAACTTATCTCGCCTCCAGGATCTCTATCAAGGGTGCTCACAACCCATATAACTTTTAGCAAGCCGCTGGCATACGAATATGCGTATCACAGAATTCAATCCCTAACAATATCTCTCATAGCACAATACACAACCACCACCAATCAAGTATTAATCACAAAGCCTGCCTCTGAGGCCCTTCTATATTCTCAACGTCTGCAAGCTTCCTTATCCGGTTGTTACAACTCGAGGGCATATAGCCTCCACTCAATAGGCTCTAAGGCTGCTCCCTATCTAGAATAGACGATGTAGCACTTCCCCTACCCAGAGTCTTGCCTTTACATAACATCCACGTGGAGGGACGAACGAAGCAAAAGTCTCAAAAATTGGGGAACCATTGATAAGTCACACAACAAGAGTCAATAACATGTGAAAGTTTCGAAACATCCTGTAGCCTCTTGGAGTTAAGCCATGGATGTCTTTGCACCCATCCATATGACTCTACTAGACGATAGCTCTGTACAGCTTAGACTAGGGAACCTTAAGATCTAATACCAACTTGTCACGACCCGATCCCGGTCATGATCGCTCCTGCTGGTCCCACCTACAGGCAAGCAAATTCCCAACCCGAGGGTAACTGTCTTAGCTCTCTAGTCTTAACAAAATCGATACAATAATAATATATATATACTGAAACCTACAAAGAATGCAAGGACATATCGTATGCACATACCAATAATCATAATAATATACGGAACCAAGAGTGCACCTATAAATACCAAACTTTACTATATACGGTCGATGTCTGGATGCAAAAGACGACCATCAATTGGAAGGAGACTGCAAAAAAGTAAGAGTTGTCGGTGCTCACCAAACGACTCCTAAGCACTCCCAAAGTTCCCCAACTCAGCTATCACGGCCCACACCAGGACCTGCACCATGGGAAGATGTAGAAGTAGGGTGAGTACCAGAAAAGGCACGCAGTAGGCATCATCGGCCGACCGCGTGAAATAGTGAACATAAATAAAGTCCAAACATATAGAACTGTAACAGTGTAGCAAAACAAACTTAGATCAAGGTATAGGCATTGGGAACTATCAAACCACAACTGAACCAATGGACGTGAAGAACAATGATAACCTGAACCAACACAAGCACTGTATATCAATACCGACTGCCGAAGGCTGCGTAGGTTGATGCCACAACTGCCCCCAACTTAGGTATAATGTTGTAGGAGGTGCAAGGCCCTAGTACCTATGCTTGTATGCCAAATGGACCCCTATAAGCCCAAAATGTACACTCGCACAAAATAACAATATCGATAGAAAATCATAGAATCCGTCAAACTCATCCCAAAGCCCAACTCTCCGTATCATCAGAATAGGGGTTAGTTGTAGGTGGGTGTAAGGCCCTAGTGTCTAAGTTTGAATGCCCCCTGAACCCTGTAAGACCAAGTGGTACACCCAACTACAATAGTGGATCCACAGGTAAATAATCTCGGGCCTCGCCCCAACAATCACAAGTCAACTCGGCCCTCGATCCTGTGCTGACACGTGGCACCCGATCCATCAGAAGTAGTGTCACATAGGGACTTGAACCCCTAATATCACCTAGGGACTCTAACCCCTGGGTCATCTGACCTGCCCTCTGGTCGAGCGTTCAGCAAGGGCCAAGTGGTCAAACTAATAATGTAACGGTGGGACGTATCCCCCATGGGAGAAATAATCCTCCTATCATAAACCAAAGTGTCTCAATATCGAAATGTCAATCATGGGGCCCCACCCTACATACATAAATCACGGGGTCCTCGACCTAATACTCAGTAGGCACTCAGTCCTCAGAATCTATATCCGCCAACTGGCATCCCAGTCGTGACGACTGAGACATAATTCCAAGGGGGAGGGTCACCAGGACCCGGAAACGTGACCGTCGGTGCTCAACGGTGACGTGGAGCATTAACTGGGATGAGATTTATCAATCAATCACTCACTCAAACAATGTATCCAGATTCAGAACACCAAAATCATATCATCCCAAAGTGAACGTAGGCAATGATTAGCGCATCATGCACAGAGTGAATGGAGGCGATGAGGGTCTCAACCTAGGTATCCCACAATCTCAATACAATCCAAATAATCACAATCACCACATCTCTTAGACACAACAGATACCCCAAAATCAAATGAAAAGGACCAGTACACAATAACTATCAGTAGTACATCTGAGAGAATATACATCACAAAACATCATAGAGCCATGTCTAGCTAAGGCCAAGTATACCACAACCTCATCAATCCCCAATGCTCGAAGAGAAAATGGACAATCATGGCATCAAGGTATGTAGGACAATCAAACTCTATAGAGTTATGTCTATACCAGAACCAAACAATAGTACAACATACAATTAATACACGGTCTCTCAGCCAGCATATCTCTGTAGCAACAAGCAATGCGCGATTATACTAGTGCAAGTCAAGTTAGTACGAATGCCTTCCCCAGGCATTAACTCATATTCAGTCCATACTAAGCCTTTTTTTGTGTAAAGCAACTCATAGGTTAGCATCGATATAACCTAAGCTAAGGCCCAAGAGGCTAGATAATCGAAAGGATGACACCCATCAGGATCATATCGTAGCTCAGCATCCACAAAGAATATCACCTAAAGTAACCATGTACCGACCCACTAAAAATGTGCTCCTATCAACTAGATATCACTCCCCTAAAAAAAACATATAACTAGGGTGTTTTCGCTAATCACCCAGAATGCCCATAGGATATAGCCTACACCTCACTAATAGGGTCACACTCCCATCTTTAACTCGCTATTGGTTCAGCGTCGGTGTATCTCGTATTACAGGTCACAAGGCTCCTTTAGGGTTACCACTATGACCGTCCCCAAAACATTGTGTATCTCAATCACTAACCAGTGGTACAAGTACATAACAAATAACCATAGTATACATGATCATATAAATTGCAAGACAACACAGAATCATATTTAATCAGGAAATTCTACCAAAAGTACTTAGGAAAGACATAGATAACCACATCCACATCATTCATATTCATACCAACCAGATATAGATATTAGATTCAGCGCACATGATGGCATGTAATCACATATCCACCTTAATAACTAGTATATTCCGATAGCCTTATATCACATACACATGCAAGCAAGAGGCAAGCTCAGCGTACATACTTGTCACATGTTCACAGCTCTAACCAACTCCTTTTAGGCCTTTATAATGTAAGAAATCAGGTGATAAGGCAACTAAAGTCGACACAACCCTTAAGACAACAACTATCATCCCATAACATTATATATATACAACACACAGATCACTTCCACCCATTATAATACCTACTCTAAAACTCAATCCATAAACAGTACATTTCCACATATTCCAACTCAAATATGCAACCATTTCAATTCAGTCAGGGTTTAGAGATAGCGTAGCATACATGGCATCTGACATTTCTTGTTCTGAGTCATTCTAACCAATCTTTTTCCCTCCGAATCACTTCTCGATATTGCTTAGCTGTTCAAACATAAGTCACAAGATCAGTACACTTGATTTGGCTATAAAATGTTAGGAAACGGGTGAAATTACATCAATTAAGACTAAAACGCGAAGAATTGGGGCCCAAACTTCAAATACCAAATCAATCCCCATAAATAATACCCACATCACCTCGAGTCTATAACCAGAAATTTGGCCCAAAATGGACCCCAAAAGACCAAGGCCCATAAACGAAGTTAAAAACCTTATCGTTAAAATATTCTTTTCAAAACTTTCTCTATTGAATTTCTAAAAAAATTGGACAAAATCAGAAAACTCCTTGTATACCACAGTATCCCTCTCAGAAAGTAGAATAATTTAGACACAAATTTCACTCAATTCCATCAAGAAATGATCGAGATATTAAGATGTACAGTTTTCACTCATTTCTGATATATTAATGAAGAAAAAGTAGAGATTTGACTCAAAATACGTGTCAAATCCTGAATCTGACTTCACAACGATGTTCCTTGCTAAAAATCGAGTCATGTACCTTTTTTAATCACTCAAATCGAATGAAAAACGGGCTCAAAATTGCGATGTAAAATTGGAGGATATAATTATATAATTTTCCTAGAAAAATAAGTACATATATACATATATGAAGGTGGCTGCCAGATCACTGCCATGTGGCAGCAGTAGGGTATGCCATGCCAACCCTCTCTCATTAATCCTATCATTCCTTTTTCCCCGTTTCGGGCTCATTCGGACTTCAATTTTTGCAAATAAACTATGTAACCGTATGAATTACGTTTTTCAGGACTCAATGGTGTAGTCTGAATTTCCAACAGAGTTTGCTACGAGAATGTGAAGGTCCAACTTTTTTATATGCAATTTTTATAGAAAAGCCCTCAGGGGTTAAATCACATTCGGAAGTCCCTAGTATCCACCGAAGGGTCGATCTAGACCAAAATAGACATTTCGGAGCAACCGCTCTATCAAAATTCTAATCCTGGGCACAGTTCTCGAGGGCATTGACTGGGTCAACTATAAATTGATTCCGGCGGCTAAATTTGCAATCGACGATATAATCGCACCGGGAATGCTCTTAGCCTAATTCATCCATTCCAAAGCTAATGTAATCGCTAGAATTTCATTTCGAGGTCGTTTACTAGGACTTTACTCAAAAATGCATTCTACGGCTATAACTTCTCGATCAACTCAAAAATCCATATAACTCCCCAACAAGCCGACCAATAATCATCTTAATAGACCCGAGGTCATTATACATATGCTTATATCAATATAACAACAAATTACAGAAATGGTCCAGAGGGTGATTACAACTTTTGTGGCTCGTCTTTTGTATTTTAGATAGGTCCATTGTATTCTTTTAAAAAAAATTATACCATTTTAGTCTATTTTGAGACTTGTACTCTTTTAATGGCTCTGTACTTATAATTTTCAGGTTTTGTGAGGGTTCCCTTTGAATTCATGTATATTTTGGTTATCTTGTATCACTCTATTATTATTGTTAGTTGATTTTATAGTGCCCATATATCTATTACTAGTTATATAAGGTTACAAATTTGTTTACCTACTATGACTTATAGTAGGTGGCAACACGACTCGAGAAATCGGATCGTGACATAGATTATTTTCTCAGTTTTCATGTGCATTAGTTAATGATTTTTTGGAGACGTGATTTCCAAGCCCTTTAAAAAAAAATCTTTACAAGCCCTATGTAATGTCTAGGAAGGCAGTATGTAGGGACTCACCATGATTCCTACTATTTTTTTAACATTTAGGAGCTATTAAATAGGAATTAGACTATTTTTCAGTTTTTCATTTGTGTTAGTGAATGAAATTTTTGGTAAACTAGTTTCGGGAGATTTTTGTGCAAAATTTTTATAGGACCCTCTATAATAATCTGGAGGAGGAATGTATATACCTTCATCATGATCCATACTATTTTTCCTAGTATTTAGGAGAGAATTAATAGGAATTTGACGAGTTTTCTCAAGTTTTCATGTGTGTTAGTCAATGAACTACTTGATGAACTAATTTTTGAGCTATTTATTTTTTGTAAAATCTTTACAGGATCCTCTATAAAGACCTGAGAATTACTATGTATTATCTCATTATGATTCACATCATTATTTTAGCATTTAGAGGTTACTCAATTGGAATTAGAAAATTTTCTCTGTTGGACAATGAATTTTTAGGTGAACTGAATTCTAGATCCTTTTTTTGTAAAAATTTTACAGAACTCCCCGTAATGAAATGAGGGAGATGTACATATGGCTTCACCATGATTTGAGCTAATTTGTAGTATTTAGAAGTCACTCAAAATGAATTGAATGATTTTCTATGTTTTTCGTGTATGTTAGTAAATGAATTCTTGGTTGACTAACTTTTGGACCTATGTTGAACTCTCTAAATGACCTAAAGAAGCAATACATATAGCCTTATCATGATCCGCGTTATTTCTTTAGCATTTAAGGGAAATTCAATAGAAATTAGGAGATTTTCTCTTTTTTTTTTTTTGTGTGTGAGAGAGAAGTTTTTGGGGAACTAGTTTTCCATCCCCCTTTTTGTAAAATTGTTGAGGACCGTCCATAATGACCTTTGGGGGAGCAATATGTATGGACTCATCATGATTCACACAATATTTTTAATTTAAGGGTTATTCAACAGGAATTAGTCAATTTTTCTCAATTTTCTTTTAATGTAGGTTAGGTAATAAATTTTTGGGTCCTTTTTATTGCAAAACCTTTACAGGACCCTTTATGATGACCCAGGGAAGAATTACATATGGCCTCATTATGGTCCATGCTTTGTTTGAGCATTTAGGGGTCTCTCAACAGAAATAAGTGGATATTTGGAGATTTTTATGTGTGTTATCAATGGATTTTTCTGTGAACTGATTTTCTAGACCTTTTTTTTTGTAAAATTTTTATAGAACCTTGCGT
The DNA here is from genome assembly GCA_025774065.1 of Solanum ossicruentum. Taxonomy (NCBI): domain Eukaryota; kingdom Viridiplantae; phylum Streptophyta; class Magnoliopsida; order Solanales; family Solanaceae; genus Solanum; species Solanum ossicruentum. The sequence goes on from JAOTQR010090557.1 coordinate 21,660, forward strand.
AATGACATGGAGTAGTATGTACGGTCTTACCATGATTCACAAAATTTTTTTAGAATTAAGAATCACTCAACAAGAATAAGCTATATTCTCTTTTTGTGTTTTAGTCAATGAATTCTTTTAGTGAATATTTTTGGGTTCTTTTTTTGTAAAATATTTTAGTACCCTCTATAAGTACCTGTGGGAGAAGTACATTGGTCTCACCATAATCCATGCTAATTGTTAGTATTTAGAAGCCACTCAACAAGAATTAGGCATTTTCTTAATTTTTTAAAGCCATAAATAGAAGTTCAAGGAAGTAAAGCTACATACTATTGGAAAGAGATGGGCTTTCACCGAGTGTGTTGGTCAATGAATTTTTTTTTTGGTGAATTGATCTCCTGGTATTTGTTTTTTTTAATAAATCTTTATAGGAACCTCCATAATGGCAGGTTCCATGAGTCATCACTACAACTCGTATATCATTCTATGGGTCATAGATAGATTCTCGTAGATGGCACCTACACGTAGAGAAGAATTATAAGAAAATTTTAAAGAACTACGGGTTGGGATGTATGGGTCATAAAAGGAACTGCAATTCATAAAAACATATCATGAGTTGAACCTAAAAAATGAAAAACAAATATTGGATCTCAGTACTTTGTTTATTGAATGAAAAAAGGACGAGCCCATAAAAGGAAATACAGTCATGGTTAGGACTTTCAACACTTAAAAAATTTGGGGAAAAAAGGAGTAGTATATGATTGGGACTCTATGATCCATAGAGCATAGTAAGAGTCATACTTCTTATTTGTGGATTGGACCTTATGAACTGAAAATTTGACTAAGCATGAAAAGGTTCCACGAGGAGAGTTTACGATTCGTAGAAGTAATTTCATGGTTGATATTCTGCATAATAAAATTTTTGTATAATTTCACGAATAAAATCTAGGGTCCATACAAGGAACTATGGACCATATATGGGTTTTGTAAAACCTGTTCGGTAATTTTTTAATAATTTGTTCTTTCCTATCCTTCTAACCCCTAAACTACATCATTTTAAACCCATTTTTATTCATTAGAATACACTCTGTTCTAAGTCATTCACCCAAAACACTACATTTCCAAGGATCAACTTCCTCTTCAAATTATCTCAAGCTGAAGGAAGGTAAAGCTAAGATTTCTTCCAAATTCCTCCATCAAATTCAAGTTCTCTTCCAGCAATTCATTCAAGGTATTATAATGACCTGGTTGATCATTTTTTGTATTATCTATGAAATTTATTGTTTTACATTTTCGTAAGTTGCTTTGGGTCTAACATGAACTATTTGAAATGCTGGAATCGAAATCCTGAGTTTTAAAAGTTGAAAATATGAAATTTGGCATTTTGGAGGCTTAGGTTGTTGAAAAAGTGAATTTTTGTGTCATTTTGAGTTTCGAAGATCGGATTGACGATCCTTCAAATTCATTAGCTCCAAAATATTGAAACAAAATTACTAAAAGTTGCAGAAATGAATTGAGAGCTAAAATGAGGTTTTTCGGCCCAAAGTTGTGATTTTAGTCATTTTCGAAATCAAAGATTGACTTTGGTCAACATTCGAAGATCGAAAGCTCGAATCAAAATTCCAACAATTTCAATAGTTCTGGATGGTGAAACTAACGCTTGAAATGGTCTCTTTATAATTTTTGGAGTTGCCGAGGACAATTTTGGTATTTTGAGTTTGAAACTAGTTTTATTGACTTGCATTGGTAAATGTGTCATGGAGAGCTCGAATTTGAATTCTGATGATTCCGTTGAGTCCGAATCTCTACTTATTGTATGGATATATATATATTAAGTTTTTAAAATTCTGAGTTCGAATGTGTTCCAAGGGTCATTTTGTGTTTTGGCAATTGCTAGTGTAGGGGTATTCGGTGCAACCCATTTTTGTTTTCCGCCTTCGCGAACAAACCTCCACTTTTGCAAAGGTATGTGGACCCTTCTTCTCCGTCATCACGGATAATCATTTGCCTTCATAGAGTATACTTTTGCAAAATCAGTTTTAAAGACGTAAACCCCCCCCCCCCCTTCCCCCCCATTTTCAGTCCACTTTCAATGTTTAATTTCAAGCTTTGAGAGGTGATCTTTGAAGAGGATTTTTGGAGAAATCTTTTGGGTAAGTATTTTAAACATCATTTTGATTGATTTGCTTGATTTTTATCTTGATTTTGACCTGAATTTCATGATTTTGAATGTCCAAAATTGAGAATTTTTGACGTATGATCTTGAAATTTTAAATGATGATTTCTCCATCAATTTGAACTCGATTTTAGTGGGATTTTCACCCACGAACTCTATTTTTTGTGTAGAATCTGATTTTAAAGTCAATTTTCATATTTGAGGCTTTCGAATTTTATCCCTAATTTAAAACATTTTTCTCTAAGCCTCTTTATGTGTAGTATTCCTTTTTTTTATACTGGTTGATCGATTTTAATGGAGGTTTGAGTTGATTGAAAGCTTGTACGAGTGTCATTTTGGCATCAAGGTAGGTTCGGCTAACCCTTTTCGGACTTGATTTGAGTTACTGAGCATGTTTTTGTGGTAATATTTAGGTTTATGTGTGAGCCAAGGGATTGGTATGATTGATTTTTGGTGAAAGTGTGATCAATTGAGTAAATGGTGATTCTTTTGATAAATTGAGATGAAACTTTTAGTATTGATATATGTTGTATATTAATGTGATAATATGGTACTTGTGACACCACTTGGGAAAAATATGTGATAAACTGATAGTAATTACGATGGCACTGTGATTATATAATAAACATAATGTAGGATTTAAAAAGTCTTGTTGCCTTGATGTTTTGATTATTGATAGAATAGAGATAATAAGATGTAATGGTTGACATTGAGGTACAAGAGGAGGCACTTGGCATAGCCCGTGATGTCATGGCTGCTTTATATTTCGTCCTCGTGTTTTATTACATTTGAATACTTCAATCATGACATTGACATATATACTTCTCATGTTGCATTTGTACCACTGAGACGCTGAAGTATTGAGATAGTCACACTACTTAAAATCTAGTTGCCGGCACCAGAGTCTGACGAGGATATCATGTTGGATATACATCTTGTTACTCCGATTTGGTATGAATTGCATCTATATTACATAGGCCACTTGGTAATTGTTTTACTTGAGATCTGCTTAGTGGCGCCAGAGTTCGTCGAGACATACTATATTTGATATTCATCTAATTATTGTTGTTATATATATATATATTGTTTAGTGGCACTAGAGTCTGTCGAAATATGTTATTATTGTTATGAATTTATATAATGTTTAGTGGCGCCAGAGTTTGTCGAGGCATGTTATTGTTTCTATGCACCTATCTTATATCCCATTATTGCATTTGTATGAACATATCTTATATTGATTAGTTGCATTGGTATGCACCTATCTTATATCTCATTGTTGCATTAGTATGCACATATCTTATGTTGACTAGTTGCATTGGTATGCACATATCTTACACTCCATCATTGCATTATTATGCTCACGATTTCATACTTATATTGTGGTATTAGCATACACATACTTTATGTTATATCTACTCTGCTTTGGGCCTGTGACGTTTCGAGACGCTACCTCTTGAGGCCTGTGATGCTTCGAGGTATTTTATCTTAAGGCCTGTGATGTCTTGAGATATTCTAGTACATAGCTTTATTAGCACTCAGGTTCAATTTTATAGCTCAGTTTGGCAGATGTGTTCCCTGGCCCTATGACATTCGTGATTACGCGTATATGGCCCATGATGCCCCCAGGTTATATCTTGTAGCTTCGTCTCGATAGATGTATACATCCGCCTTGCGACGATTGACATTTCATTTTGTACATTCCCTTCGATGCCATTGCATTTACGCATAGCAATGTATTGCATCATTGATTTGGTTCATCATCTGTATTTAATATTATTCGTGATCATATTGTATTGTGTATTAACCCTTTTGATGCAGGTGATAGGATTCTTCATTATTATAAACTTCCTTCAATTTTTCTTACCAGTTGGTTGAACCTACTGGGTACATTTTGGTGTACTCACCACTACTTTATTTCCTCCCTGTAGATCGACCTCAGGGTTCAAGACAGAGTAGTTGATCATTTTGTCTGAGTATTATCGATACCATCCAGATCTCAGTAGTGAGATTCAGACTTCGAGTTATCGTGGATCTTTAGGTCTTCTTTTTATTTTCTTATATCTCAGGCTATGTATCAGATATTATGAGACAATATTGTATTTTCTTTTGAAACAATTGTATTTACCCTTCAGTACCATTTTAGATGCTCTTGTACTCATGACTCCCGGTTTTGAGAGATTTCTTATATATTTTGAGTTTGTGTCTTCTTTATTTATCTTTTATGTGGGTATTCATTCATGGATCCCTTTCACTCTTGGAGCCCAAAGAATTGTCAACTTTTTCTACCAAATTCAAGTATGTATTTTCATGTATTTTTATTATTTTAATTCAGTTGCATGGATTATGTTTTATATCATGATTATTTATCTAAGTATGCATGAATTATATGTAATTTTGTTATTTCAATCATTTCCATGAAAATTTCTCTACATGGCATTTAGGGTTCAAGAATTTGGCCTTAGATTCTTTCAGTTATAATTCAATTAATGTTATTTTGCATGATTAATCATGATTCTACTCCAATTACACGATTTCAAGTTTCATTGCATGTGAACCCCATGTTTTTATCCTAGTTTTCATTACAAGCTATGATTATGAAGTATGAAATTCTCAAGATTCAAGATTTTATGATGCCATGCAATACAAATATGAACATTGTGAATTTACTCACCTATGTATGATATCGTAATTATGAAAGGACTAGACTCACATTACAATCAAGATGTAATGAGTTATTCTTTGATCGAGTTAACGAAATTAGATTGGTAATTGCTTTGTGCCTTTCCATATGATATGATTTATGATTTATGACAAGTATGCTTATGATTTATGAAATATATTTTGTAGGATTTCGACTAGCACTGAGGGGATTTTGAGGTGGAGGTTAGATTCAAAGTATCTTGAGTAGTAATTTCGAGTACCATAACTATGCCACTGTAGGATTATGATGTCTTTATGGCCTAGCTAATGGATCTACATATAGCTCATTTTCATGACCCTTTTATGAGATAGAGTATGCCTTGGCAAGTAGACTTCCCTTTCTCCGATGTATGGAAGGAAAATAAAATTTCATGTGATAGCTCACATTGTCTTATTGTCAATTACAGTTGCTATCCCGCACATGTTTGTCTTCTCATGACCCATATTCTTTATGATGATCAATGTGATTTTTGTCATGCATTTGTCTTTACTTATGCTTTACTTGAATATTTATTACTATTTTTATTGTTCAAATTTCACATCATGTTTGATAAATATTGCATTGCTCATATACTTGGTATATTCAAATATATCTACTTTGCCTGCATTATGTTATAATGTAGGGGTTTACAAGTCATCCCATCCTCCGCGTAGTTAGAGCTATCTTCAAAGTTCAAGATTGTTGAGGCCATGTTGTGGTCTTTTAGAGTCTTAATTGTAATGTCACGTCTACTATCTAGCTTGGATCATGATAAGTACATATCGCCTTACCATGATCTACATTATTTTTTAGTATTTAGAGTCCATCCAATAGGAATTAGATGATTTTCTCAATTTTTTGTGTTTTAGTTAATGAATTTTTTGTTAAAGTGATTTCTAGGCACTTTGTTTACAAAATGTTTACAAGACCTTAGTAGTGACCTGTGGGAGCAATACATATGACCTCACCATAATCCACACCATTTCTTAGCATTTAGGGGTCACTTGACAGGAATTGGGTGATTTTTTTACTTTTTAATGTGTGTTAGTTAATGAATTTTTTGGTGAACTGATATTTGGGCACTTTTTTCAATACCTTTAAAGGACCCTCCATAATAAACTAGAGAGTTATACGTATGGCCTCACCATGATGCATATTATGTTATTTTATCATTGATGAACCACTCAACAGGAATCAGGTGTCTGAATTCTTTTGTTTGTGTTAGTCAACAAATTTTTTTATACTTGTTTTCGGACCCTTTTTCTTACAAAATCTTTACAAAACCCTCCGTAATGACCTAGATCAGTACACATGGTCTCATCATGATCTATGCTTTTTTTTAGCATTTAGGGGACATTCAACATAAGTTGAGCATATTTTTCATTATTTCGTATGTGTTAGTCAATGAATTTTGTGGTGAACATATTTTTCTTTTTTTCTGTTTTTTTTCTTTTGTAGGTGCTTTCATAATGAGCTAATAAATAGTATGGACTCATCATGACCCACCCCATTTTTTAGTATTTATGGACCACTCAACAGGAATCAAGCGACTTTTTCGTATGTGAATCAATGAATTTCATGGTGAAGTGATTTTTGGTCTTTTTTTTGCAAAACCTTTACAAGACCCTTCTTAATGAGCTAAGGGAGAAGTTCATTCGGTCTTGCGATGATCCATGCCAATTTTTAAAGTTTAGAGACCATTCAACAGGAATTAGTTGATTTTTTCACTTTTTTCTACTGTGTTAGTCCATAATTTTTTATCGGTAACAACTGTGAATGTACTATTACCAGAAACCTACAAACGTGTCACAACTTAAAGAGCACCTAACTCCATGACCACCTATCAGGTAAGGTGCCACGAGATCCAAGTCTCAACCAAAGAAAAGAAACATGAAAACATGAAACTATTAATTCTGCAACCTATACATCGACTCTCTATTATTGTGTGCTCTCTTTGAGGTAGAAAATATATCTAATCTAGTTCTGATATCCTTTCTTATATATGCAGCCGGTTGTAGATGGATTCCTTTAATGTGTTTCCAATTTCTTGCCCTCCAAGTATGATAGTACAATGCTCCCCATATTGCTGTCAACATAGCCTTCTTAAATTGGTTACATCTCTTCCTTTTGATAGTCAGCAATACTCTTTCTCATTCCCAAAAGTGCATTGTGATATTTGTCCATGCTTCAATCCTTTCTGCGACTTCTTCCATCCAGTCACAATTGCATAATAAATGGGAAGTTGTTTCTTGTAACTATTTATCACATAAGCAACAAGTATCGTCATCAATTGATATATTTATCTTAAGTAATCTATCTTTAGTTAGATGCTTGTTTTGTATAGCAAGCCATACAAGGACCCAGTGCTTTAGTTGGACCATTGGATTCTATATGAGTTCAGTAATAGGGAATTGTCTCTACTCACCTATCAGCTCTAAATAGCTTCTTGTAATAGAATAGTGTCCTGTGGGATTGAGTTTGTACCTATCATTAACATAATACTTCTTCATGCTATGTTTTAAAGAATCAATTTTCCTCCAATACCAACTACTTTCTGGAGATGCTTTTTATGTGTCCATATCTTCATGGTCCTTCATATTCAATTCATGAACCCACTTGATCCACAATGAATCCTTCTTTGTTATCAATAACCACAATAGTTTATCAACACATGCTATTTCATGCCCTATAATTCTTGATGTTCAAACACCTCCTTTTTCTTTGGATGACAAACTGCTTCCCAATAAATCCGTGAGATTTTTTACTTGTCAGTCGTAGCACCCCATAAATAGTCTCTGCATTTCTTGTCCATTTCTTTCAGGAAGCTTTGAGGCAGAGTAAAAATGGCCCCCGAAAAATTATAGATTGCAAAGAATACTGCATTAATTACCTGAATTCTCTCAGCATAGGAGAGATGCTTGGAATATGTCTTGGTGATCTTGTCCACTAATTGTTAACACTCTAGTTTGCTCCACTTTTTTTTTAAGACAATGGCAATCCAAGGTATCTTATAGGAAAGCTACCAATTGTAAACCCTATTCTCTACAGTAATTGTGTCTTGATTTCATTGTTCACCCTTGCTAGGAATATACTAGACTTGTTCATATTTGCTTCTAGCCCTGTAACCTCATTAATGTGTTTCAAAGCTTCCATTACTCTTTCCACTGAGCTTACTGCACCTTCACAGAACACCATCAGATCATTGACAAATATCAAATGAGTTAACCCAATAGCCTTGCACATAGGATGGTACTTAAAATCAGATAAGTAACTCATGACCTTCATAGTTATGGACAAGTATTCCATGACTAGGACAAATAATAGGGGTGAAACATGGCCCCCTTGCCTTACTCCTCTTCTTCCTTCAAAAAAATGATTGTCACTATTCACCCGTATAGAAAATTTAGTTAAGGGTACATATGTCATAACTAGTTCAACAAATCTCCCAGGGAATCCAAATCCAAGCATCACCTCCTCTATTAAGTCCCATTCAACCATTTCATAGGCTTTTTTGAGATTTATCTTCATTAGACACCTTGCAGAAGTCTTTCGTGCATAAAGTTTTAAAAGATCATGACAAATCAAGATGTTGTGTAGCATGGATCTACCTTGTACAAAAGCAACTTGATTTTCAGAAACCAAGTGGTTAACAACCCTTTTTAATCATGTATAGATCATTTTAGAAATACATTTATAGATGACATTGCAACAAGAGATTGATCTATATTGGCTAGCACGTTCTGGTCTTTCTACCTTTGGAATTAAGGCAATAATAGTAGAATTGATTTGCTTTAAAAGCTTCCCATTGTGAAAAAAAATTCTGGTACAGCCTCAATGATAACTGTTCCAACAATATTCCAGGCAACTTTAAAAAATCCACTTCCATATTCATCTGGTCATGGGCTCTTGTTACTATCTAACTAAATATAGCTTATTTAACATCCTTACTATTGAATGCTTTTCTCAATTCAACCTATTGATCTGTTGTAAGGAGTGCACCATTCTTGATACAACTACCATTGATCTTCCTCATGCTATATTCACTCCTTCCTAGTAAGTTAGCATACTAGTTAACAAATACTGTGGCTATCTTCTTTAGCTCATACTGCCATTCATTGTGCTTGTCTTTAATCGGAGTGGTGGCCTGTTGTAAATTAATTTTCAGTCTTTTTTATAAAAAAAATTATAGAACAAAAATAGTGAAAAATAATTGGACTAAGAACTTGCCTTTTTTGCACCATTCTTTTGACTCCAAATTGTCAAGAAAATGGGAAAACGTAGTGAAATATATTAGAAACTTCATCAGTATGCAAAATATTTTGGGTATTAAAAATGGTTCTATTCTATCAATTGTGCCAAGTTGATGTATTTGTTATGACATTTGTACCCAATAAGTTGCCAAGATTAAGTTTAAATAAAAGGGTGACGAGTATTATAGTATAGAATAGAATACACTATTCTGTCTCAAAATTAATGTTATCTTAGCAAGAAAAAGTCGTTCCAAATTGAGAGTTTTATATGAAATATTCAAGACAAAAATTATTACAGCCTATTTTTAAGACTAAATTTCATAAATGACAAACATATAAAACATAATTATGCTTCATAAATATACTTCTGATAATAACACTTTGTGATTATAGTTATAGCAAAGTTTGTATAATTCGCACAATATTTGTATAATTCACTATACAATTCACGATTTTTGTATAATATTTATGTGACACTCCATAACTCTATCCTCAAATGTACTTATATTTAAGGGCTCCTTCTTATATGTGGGAAGTGTATTAGGGTCATTGGAGACCTCTAGTACTTAGTCGAGTTCAAAACTTTCCTATAAATTAAGTTTCTAGTGTTGGATAAGATCAATTTTAAATGATCATAACTCTTTGGACAAAGAGAATTAGATGTCTCATGACCTATAAAATGAAATCCCTTTTAATTAGCTTTTCAATGTAATGGTTTCCACCTCATTTGGAGTTTGGACTCAAAGGTTATGGCCATTTTATAAAAGACTGCCAGAGCAGAGTGATATTACGAAACCTCCTTGCGGGTCATATATTGAAGTAGGACCCATCTGCTAATTTGTGGAACAAAGTCCTGAAACTCCAATTTTTGTTCTAGACTTTATGAATCCATCTATGGGCCGTGGAACTTTCTACGGGCCGTAAATGGGCCTGTAGACGGCTTTTGATAGATTTTTAAGAAAGATTATTTTGGTCTTTTCCACCCTTTCAAAGTCTAGAATTGATGTTTTTACGCTTAGATAAATCTCTAAACATGTTAGTTTAACACTTTTACGCTAAAACATTCTCTTAGAACGTAGAAGCAAGGTTTCAAGGGAGCAAAGGGCTAGGGTTTGAAGACAAACTTGAGAATTCTTCTAACCTACTTCAAGGTTCAAAACCTCCAGGTGTGTAAGACTAACCGAAACATGGATTCTGTTCTCCCCTGTGCCCCATAACTCGGATTAATAAAGTTGTGAGTAAAATTGAGTCTCCCATGAATGTTTCTAGAAGTTTTTTCATAAATTCTAATGTATATCCATATAGTTTTGCATGAATTACCTTTTTTATGAATTAAATGGTTGAATTTTGTTTTTCCATACTACATGAACCCTAATAGGATTTCTTATTATTTTCACATATTTTACTTAAATGAGCATGTATAAGCATAATATGAGCCTAAAGAGTATATGGAACCCCTAAATGGTATAATTCTACATTTATTCTGCTAAATGCTATGAGTTAAACAATGTATGACAGAGTCCTTATGAGTCAAGAACTGAACCTAATAATGATGTAACCAAAAGGGTTGATAGTTGATGTGATGAGTTGTGTTGATAAATGTCCAACGAGGCGAGATGAACAAGTTAACCATAGGGTTAATGTTTTATGAGCATATTGAGTCTTGGGAGTATTGAGCATCAAATTTAGTAAGAGTAAGTCCAACTCGAACTCAATAACTACGTAGCCAGTGTATGAGAGGATTGAACAATAAAATCCAATGTTTCCTATTGTCCCAAAATGAGGATTTCACGACCCCACCCCGGGACCGTGACTCACGCCGAATAGGCGTTCATACCAAACTAAAACCATTAATATACTTAGAATTAACCTCACGAACTTATACCGAAATTTCGGCAGAGTTTCCTTTGTTTTAGTGACTAACCCACCTGCAAGGAAACTCAGCCAACCAGAAACAGAATGCACAACAATTATGGATACTCATAATGTACACAAAATAAAGCGGGCCGACAAGGTCACCGCTGCGGTCCCGCCGCCTGATCGAATCCAACTAAATACAAACTCTCGAAAGACATGACTCTGAAATATACAACCCACACATGTCCACAGACCTCTAAATATGATCACAACAGAACAAAATAAATGCACAGGCAAAAGAATAACAGTCCGCACGAACATCCTCAGCACTCACTTTCGAACAATGGAGTGCTAACGCTGAAACAGAAGTCCTACACTGGAGGGTCTCGAACCTGTACGTCTGTACCTGCGGGCATGAAACGC
>JAOTQR010090575.1:0-77201 GCA_025774065.1 Solanum ossicruentum
CAATTTTGGGAACAACTTGGGAATTGTGTTCCCCATGGTTTGTTGACTCAATTACCCTAGATAACATAACTATGATTTGGTGAATCACATGCAAGACGGTAACTCAAGTTCTTCCAACCCTCTTGTGAAGGTGAAAGTCAAATTCCACCATGGCGCTTGGTCGACTACCATGGCGTGCCAACTAATTGTTACCTATTGTTCGAGTCAATCTCCCCTTGGTCAGGTTTGGTCGATTAGACAGGAACACATCAACCGAATCCTGTCATCTACTTCCTTTTTCCTATTTGTCACTACCTCAGTTGGGATCGTGATAGTAGACAGCCACCACCAAACAACATTAATCATGAAGGGAAATAAACAATATATGCAAAACCCTAATCGTAAGTATGCACAAAACCTAGGTCATTTCAAGTCAACTACCCATGGTTCCTATAACCCCAAGTTGTGGGTGCTTAGCTACTCATGGCTAAAGCAAAACACATAAAAATGCAAATAAGAGACATAGTTAAGAGTTTCACCAACAACAATGAAGGAAATAGGCACCACAAGTTGCAAACCCACATGCTTGATTGATCAACAATGATACAAAGTAAGATTTGCAATTTTCCAAAATGAGATTTTCAAGAAAGAACAAATAAACTGCTCTAAAACCTAAGAAAAACTTCAAAAATATCTCGTAATAGTGTCTCTGGTCCTCCCCTTCAAAATAACCTAACTTAAACTATATATAATGTGTATAAAAAATCCTAAGATTTGCATAGAAAAGATAGCTGGTAGCTGATAAGTTTCGCATTATGACTCGTAGGGGATCCAATGAGTCATAGTCGGGGCCTCGTATCAGGATACTGGCATCTTGGACTGAACTTGTATGAACCATAGGTACGAGTCATTGCTTGGGCTACGACTCGTATGTTGATCTCGTAGTCTTGGTCTTCGATTTTTTTGTCCAACATTTTGACTCTCTGATTCTTACTATGAGTCCACCTGTACGAGTCGTAGAGTGTCTTACGACTTGTAGGCTGGACTCGTAGGAGTGACCTTCACTTAGAAAATATCTGATTTTTGGTCTCTGATTCCTGCAATAACATAACTTATGACTCGTAGTATGAGCTAGGACTCGTGGGTGGGCTCGTATGGCCTATGCTTCAGCAAAATTTGCAACTTTTCTTCAAAATCATGCCAGCCTAATTTTTCTGCAAATTAACACAAAAACACATCAAAATACTAAAACGTTTCTTTGAGAACTCACAAAACCCCTTGTTTTTGACACTAAATGTGTTGTATTATGACAACACATCAACACCCTTAACTTAGAATTTTTGTTTGTCCTCAAGCGATGACACAATCTACATAGACAAAAAGAAATACATAACAACTAGACTAATGGCATATATATCAACTTCTTTGGTTCAGGTACCCAACTACCATTTTCAAAACAAGATTGTAAAATTATTTAGCAAATAGGAACATAATGGGATACTTGACAATCCAACCATGATAAGCTAAGGAGTATCAACCGTCCACAATCACTGTCATAGTCATATGCTAATCAAGTAGTGCGAATTCCCTCACTAGAAAGAAGTCCCTTATACTCACTCAAGCACATTCATAAATCAGGAACCGAGGAAGCATTCTCACTCTCACAATTGAAATTCATGTAAATGACTAACACCATAAGCTTGCCCCTGTACTTATTTTTTGGTTTGGTTCAAAAGTGGATTGGGATCACTTTAGGACTTATTAGCTTGTAACATGGGCTCAGGGGGCTTTGGTATGGTATTTCGGGCACATAGTGACTAAAATGTATCCTTGAATGTGCTTACCAACACATTTTTCTTTCATACTCCAACGCTTTCACCAACTCCTCTCTTATTTCCTCCTTTTAAAGCTTTTCTCGGGCTTATTCTTTCACTCTTTAGTTGTGCCTTCATTTTGAACTCATTTTCTGCTAATCTTTTCAACTTAAGACACTCTTTTTCTTTCTTTTTCTTCACCCGGCTCATGATTATTCATTTTCTTTCTTTTCACCTTAACTAACTATCTCATTTTTGTTACTTTACCACAATAAGGGCCACCCTCAACTTAGGCTTTTAGCCTAAAGTGAAGTACAAAATATCTATGCATCAAACCAGGGCCACCAATGCAGCCACCTTCAACTTAAGCTTTTAGCCTCAATCAAGGTTCACATGCTCTAGGATAGATCAGGGCCAAATCAGGGTATTTCATAAAACAAGGTGAGGTTAGCAAGGTGTCAAGAAAAAAATATGAGTACATGAGAAGCTTAAACATTTGGAACAAGGGTTTTACTAGTTCATTTGGTAGGCCATTTAGGCAAAAGTGGGCTTACTATCAGAACAAAGGCCTAAGATCACTTCCAAATCAACCAATTCACCAAACCAATCTTAGAGTACTAGGACAAGTTCTGAGTACATACAATGATACATGAATGCAATAAAATAATCTCTCACACACATGACATTTGCATCTACAATCAAGTATACACTCACAGGTCATGCTTTCAGTCTTAGCTTACCTTCACAATATCAGAACAAACATTGCCATATACTTTAAAAATATATGAATGCATCATTTTGAGGGTACCAATTTTGCATCAAAAGTTTAAAGAAAATCTAAGAACTATATATATGCCAAAAGATATTTTTACTATGCTTTTACAAATTATTTATACTTCCTAAGACATGCTGATTCAACAGAATATTAAACATCCATAAGAAAAAGGAAACACAACAAGAAAACCTTGGGATCAAAATAGGGGAATTTCTGGACTTGAGGCTACTCAGACTTCACCTTAATCCATAACTTCCACCACCCCACCAAAAGATAATTCTTTGTCCTCAAAGTAAAGACAAAAACAAAAACAAAACACTATAGTATAGAAATATATACATAGATTCATTAAAAACCAAAAATAAACATCCAAAATAGAGGTAAAAATAACATCTAACATAAACATGATTAAAACACAACCAAAAATCAACATAATAACAAGATTGCTTGGAAAGAGAACAAAGTATACAAAATGTCAAGATAAGAACTGGGGTCAAAAGAAGTCAAATATATTGGTGCTCATGCACCAGTCTCGGTCTGATCAGAGAGGTCCTGGGGCTATCTCTCCTCCTCTGCTGCAGTGCCGGAAGTACCCTCTCCAGGCGGGGTTTACAGTGCTCTCTCTCTGTGCATAGCCACCAACATAATCGACCCCTGCACTACCTCTTTTGGTATGGGCTCCTCCTCCTATCGTGGCTTCTTCAAGGTCGGCTCTGGGTCAGCATGCTCACGGGGCCTCTTCCCTCAGGTGTCCGGATGGTCGGCAAGCCAATCAAAAGCCTCATCCTCTCCTTGTGATACCTCTGAGGCTGGAATAGGGGCTGCCAACAGCTGTAATAAATTGACCTTGAAGTTGGACAACTCCTTAGTGAATGCACTCACATCGGCATGCCTAGCTCCCTCGACCCTCTTCTGAACTCTTGCCTCAAATGCATTGATCCTTCCTTCCACCGCTGGGCTCTCTCAGCAACTAAATCTCTGGCAAATACCTCTATCCTCTTCTCGTCGGATTGGGAAGAGCTATCTCCTCCATTTGGTACCCTAGGTGATTGTGCTTGTGGTAAGGGCACGCTAGCCTCAGGATCAGGGTGCACATTCATTTCTTCATTTGACTGCTCATACTTAGATGTGTCATCCCTTGGTTGGTATCCTGGGGGTAGGGCAACCACCCTTCGCCCTCTTGGAGACATTGTCTTAGGTTCAGGGATACAGATTTAGGATGTAGGTATGACTTGTAGGATGATCTACGAGTCATAGTTTTCCCTCGTATCTTATTCTAGAGATGCTTTGAAAATTCAAATCAGGGTCATGAAACCACCATCCCGACTTGTAATAGGTGCTACCAGTCATAGGTGAAACTTGTATGAAGAGAGTTCAGGCGCCTTGGACAACTTTCCCATTCTATGAAAGGCCATTACGACTCAGAGAGAAACCTACGATTCGTAGTGGACCTTCGTAGCAGAAAATAGAGAGCTCGACTGGTGTCTCTAATCTTTCCGCAAAGATTGACAAACAACTTAAAAAGGCATTAAATGTTACAGTCACAAGAGCATAGAAAGTGTAGCAATGAGCATAAGTACCATTTATCACCTATCGTATCAAAACAAAGTACAACTTCCTCAGTAGTTTAAAACTCACCTAAAATTTTATCACATCAAAGCATACGAGAAAATACACTACACTACCCCTAACTCAATAATTTCAACCCACACAAGGTTCATTATGATCTATAAAATAAGCACACATGCACATAGTCATAATATTAGATAACAAATTCACCAATCATGAGCAACATTCTAGAGTCTACCTTTTTCAAAGATATTTACAATTATATAACTCATGTTACTTCCTATCACAAGCACTTTTGCATGGTTATACTAATCATGATTTTAAGGCTTTCATTCACTCATCCATAAAGCAAGGATTTTTTATAAGCATAATTTAACTGCGAAAACCTACTAGGTGAACGAATGAATGAACAGGAGAAGAAAGACAAGATGAGTCTATTAGTGCGTACTTGGCTTGCTGGGGAATCTTAGTGTGCATTAACTAGTGAAAGGGAATGGTGGGGGAAGATTATAAACTAAAAGGGAACACTTTTCAAAGGAATGTGAAGAGCTAAGAGATGTTTGTCTCTTTTCCCAACGGCTCGTCCTTTGAACTTCCATAGATTTGTCTTACGAGACATTAACTACGAGTCATGTGATGCTTACAACTTGTAGGTCCCAATCTCATAGTAGATCGAACACTTGGAAAAATTTTGATTTTATACTTGAGCACTACAAACCCCACTTACGACGAGTAGGGTGGGTGCCACTTTTTGCTACTCACTGTTTCTCTCAACGAGGCATGACTATGAGTCGTAATGTTAACTATGACTCGCAGGCCTACTGGTAGAAGCTGTTTCACAACATGATTTATCCATTCTTCAGCTCTTGATTTGTTCCTGCAGCCCATCACTTAAGATACACCAAATATTAATTGATGCAACTGGTTCAAAATCTCAACAATTTCTAACACATATTAACTTACTAATCAATAATTAAAATACGATAACATATCTATAAATAAAACAACACACAAAAGATGCTTGGGTTGCCTCCTAAGAAGCGCCTTATTTAATGTCGTGGCTTGACTCAGTCATTCATGAGTACTCAGACTTCCTCATGAGCTCCATCATTGCTTCTTCTACTTCTCCTTTGTTCATCTTGCACTGCCTCTAGTTGCTCAGTGAGTTGCTCAATCATATCACCCAGACTTTGCATCGATATGGTTTGTTGTCTCCCTGACAACGTCATCTTGCTCATTCACCTTGATTAGGACTTGTTCTAGCATATGCTCAATCTGATTCTGTTTATCAGTAATACAATGTCGGTGGGGTAACCTTGTCAAATAAGACACTTTTTCGCTTTTGGATTCGTTAGCGGCTCCCGTAAATACACTAGTGGTTGGGCAAGATCGCCTATGAAGGGGTTGGTATACTTGGGCATTTTCAGATAACTTGTCCATGTCCTCAGTGATCTCATTAAAAGATTGTCTTAAGAATTCCCAACAAGCCCCTCCAAACAATGCATTAGCTTGCCCTTGTTGCTCGGAGGTCAATGCTCGGTAGAAGCTAGCCACCAATTTATCATCAGTCAAACCATGGTTCTGGCTTGTTACCAAGCATTGCTTGTATCTCTCCCAAGCCACCACCAAATGTTCTCTTGGCACTCGCTTGAAGTTGCAAATGTTGTCTTGAACTTTCTGTTTGTTGGGTTTTTTTTGTAGAAATGCATGAGGAAAACCCTTCGCACCTCTCCCAATCTGAGCATACATCTGGTGGGAGTATGGACTGCCATTCTGATTCTTCGAGTCTTAGGGTCATGGGAAACATCTGGAGAACTATATCATTCAAAGTAGGATGCCCTATCCCGAGTACCTCCCTAAGGGTGGACGTGAATTGTTGCAAGTGGGTTTGGGGGTTTTCAGACTCTTGCCCATAAAAGAAGTCACACCTTTGCAATGTTTCTAGCAGGTCTCTAGTGATATATAACTTTCATTCAGTCATGGTGCTAGCTAACTTGCACCTAAAAATCAACTAACAAAAACAACAGAAAAAGTAAAATAAAAGAGAATCTAGAAATTAACACTAGAATTAACTAATAGTGAAATCAAATCAAACCTAGTTGTATTCCATGGCAATGGCAGCATAATTTTATGATGATAGTCATGCTCCAATAAGAAAGCGATCACTATCAGTAATTAATCTAACGGAGGTTAGGATCGAATCCACAGGAAACACAGGGCTTGACTAAAATATTTCACTACTAATCCTTTCTAGTATTTATAACTAAAATCTCTAAAAAGTGGGGGGGGGGGGGTTGTGATTCAAAAACAAAATAAAATAAATGCTAACTAGAATATGGGAAAATGCTCAATTTTGGGAACAACTTGGGAATTATGTTCCCCATAGTTCGTTGACTCAATTACCATAGATAACATAACTACGATTAGGGAATCGCATGCAGGATAGTAACTTAAGTACTTCCAGCCCTCTTGTGAAGGTGAAGGTCAAATTTCACTGTAGCGATTGGTCAGCTACCATGACGTGTCAACTAACCATTACCTATTGTCCTAGTCAACCTCCCCTTGGTCAGGTTTGGTCGATTAAATGGGAACACATCAACTGAATCCTGTCATCCACTTCTCTTTTTCTATTCATCACTACCTTGGTTGGGATCGTGATAGTAGGCAGGGTTTGGTGTTTGCCACCACCAAACAACATTAATCATGAAGGGAAATAAACAATACATGCAAAATCCTAGTCATAAATATGCACAAAACCTAGGCCATTTCAAGTCAACAACCCATGGTTCCCACAACCCCAAGTTGTGAGTGCTTAACTACTCATGGCTAAAGCAAAACACACAAAAATGCAAATAAGAGACATAGTTGAGACACCAATAACAATGAAGGAAATAGGCACCACAAGTTGCAAAGCCACAAGCATGATTGATCAACAACGCATACAAAGCAAGATTTGCAATTCCCAAAATGAGTTTTTCAAGAAAGAACAAATAAACTACTCTAAAACCTAAGAAAAGCTTCAAAAATATCTTAGAGTAGTGTCTCTGGTCGTGCCCTTCAAAATAACCTAACTTAAACTATATATAGTATGTACAAAATAACCCTTAAATTTGCATAGAAAAGATAGCTGGCAGCTGATAAGTTTTGCAGTTACGACTCATAGCCTATGAGTCATAGTCGGGGTCTCGTATCAGTATCTTAGCATCTTGGACTGAACTGGTACAACCCATAAGTACGAGTCTTTACTTCGGCTACAACTCGTATGTTGATCTCGAAGTTTTGGTCTTTAATTTTTTGGTCCAACATTTTGGCTCTCTAATTCTTGCTACGAGTCCACCTGTACAAGTCGTAGAGTGTCTTATGACTCGTAGGAGTGACCTTCACTTGGCAAATTTCTAATTTTTGGTCTCTGATTCATGCAACGTCACAACCTAAGACTCGTAGTGTGAGCTATGACTCGTAGGTGGACTCATATGGCCTATACTTCAGCAAAATCTACAACTTTTGTTTAAAATCATGCCAACCTAACTTTTTTGCAAGATTAACACAAAAACACATCAAAACACTAAAAGGTCGCTTTGAGAACTCACAAAATCCCTTGTTTTAGGCACCAAATGTTTGTATTATGACAACACATCAACCCCAACAATGCACATACATCTAAGTCAAGGAAACTTCATTATACCGATAGCAACATTGAGCACCCTACCTCTTGCCTCCTTTGAAGAGTATAGAACCGATTATGTCTTGGAGAACCCCCTTTATCAACTTCACCACCCTTACCCTTGTTGTGCTTACGAGGACAATCATTTATCTTATGACCCATCTCCCCACATCTATAACAAGCATTGGTACCTCTCAAGCATGGGCCGTCATGGCATCTACCACACCTTTGGCATCTAGCATACGTCACTAGAGCTCTTCTTTCCTTGGGACTCCAAAACTTTCCTTCAAAATGGGCCCTCTTGGCCTCCTTGGCTTTCTTCTTCCTCATCTTTTCTTCCTCCAATTATTCGGCATAAGTCATCAACCGGGACAAATCCATGTCACCTATCTACATAGCGGATTGACATTCCTCACTCACCAAGTTGGAGACACCCATCACAAATTTATTCATCCTAGCCCTTGCATCTAACACAAATTGAGGAGAATATTTCAAAAGTTGGGTGAATTTGAGGACATATTCCCTTACACTTAGAGCACCTTGTTTCAAGTTCATGAACTCCACCAATTTAGCTTCCCTTAGCTCAAATGGGAAGAATCGATTAAGATAGGCCACTTTGAACTCTTCCCATAGAACCGCATTACTATTTTCCTTGTCCCTCTTCCATTGATCATACCATATTTGGGCTAACCTTTTGAGTTGGTATGCCACCAAATCCGCCTTTTCATTCAGCCCAACACCGATGATAGCCAAAATCTTGCAGACCTCATCAATGAACTCTTGTGGATCTTCATCTACCTTTGACCCATAGAACACCGGAGGATTCATCCTCATAAAGTCCCTTACCTAGCTCTCAGGGTAGTAGAATAAGTGGCTTGGGCCCCTTGGTTGACTTGGTTGGCCACAACTTGGGCAAGCATAGTGAGAGCATCCTAGAGCTCACCATTGGCAGGTTTCTCCTCGGAAGTTAGGGCCCTTCTTTCTCGAGTGTTAGACATGATCTAGCATAGAAATGAATAATCATTAATGGGAAAACTTACTCCAACTCTATAGCACGACTTAGAAGATGAAGAAGGGAAACTTTTCCTTAAACATCTCATAGCCTCCTACTCATAGTTGTGGTGTACAACACAACCGTGAATAAGACTCTAATAAACACGGTGTGTTGGACTCTGAAGATCTATCAAGCTAGTGCTCTGATACTATCTTTATCACAACCTAATCCTAGGTCCTAGACGTGATCGGCAAAACAGGAACTCGAAGGGACCCCAAACAAGCCTCATAGCATATCATCACACATCCTTGGTCATAGAAGCAAGATAGTTCATCATAAGAAACATAAACAAGGGGAAATTGGGACTACGGGAGAGAGACTTATATTTAAATAGCTTGAATATCATAAGTGAGTCAAAGCTCAAGCATAATACATATCTTGTCCAATAACACCTCTAACATATAACTTAGCGAGGGCCAAGACAAGCAACCGATCTCACCCTCATAGTCATGTATACCAAAAAGGAAAGATAGTTTTAATACATAACATAAGAACATAGATATTGCCCTCGGATATGAGGACTCACCAACTAGTTTGAATGGAAGCCACTAGCCACGTGGAGAAGGATGATGACCAAATGGATCTCCAGTTCCTACAGGTAACATCATGAAGGCATAGAGTATGCGTTAGTATATTTTGAATGTACTAAGTATGTAGGCTGCAACGCAACAAGATATAGGCAACATAGTCAAAATGCAATATCATAAATAAGGGATAGCATAATAACAATATGACATGAATGAATGAAGCTTTAAAATAAAACATGCTTATATAGGACATAGTACGTAAGTAGAAGGAGACCATCATCATAGACTAAGCTACTAGTGCGTAAAATCCAATTTTTAGCACCCCCTTGGAGGGTGATCAAGGTATATACCCCTTAATCAGTAGATGAATATCACATCCTTCATCAAGGTGGCCAGGGTATTAACCCCTCAACAATGATTAATGGATTTCACACCCTCCAATTAGTTGGCTAAGGTATCATTCCCCTACCGGTTATTGGACATCCCACCCTTCATTTAGGTGGCTAAGGTATCAACCCCTTGCCGGTTAATGGACATCACACCCTCCAATTAGGTGGTCAAGGTATCAACCCCTTACCGATTAATGGACATCACACCCTCCAATTAAGTGGTCAAGGTCTCAACCTCTTACCGGTTAATGGACATCACACCCTCCAACTAGGTGGTCAAGGTATCAAGCCCTCAAATGGTTGATGGACATCAAACCCTCCATCAACGCAGTCATTTTATAATAACATAAATACTTCTCATAAACATAACTCATAAATCATTTATTTAATCATCATGAAGTCATTCAACTCATAAGACATGCTTTGGACCTTCAATTCCTCAAGAAACAACATTCGGACATTTTGTCAAACACTTAGAAGGTGTATAGTGTTAGTGTAAAATCATGCAATTCAAGAGTGGAATCATGCTAGTAAATTCAATGTAAAAGCTTCAATAGATACTTAGTAACACCCTCAAGTAACAGACATCAAAATCCTTCACCAAACCTTTCAATAAATCTTAGATTCGTAGCCCCAAACATAACAAAACTGTCACAATTTTATAAACCCCAACATAGTGTGTAGTGATTTTCATAATAGCTAAGATCTATGAATAAATCAACTTTAAATCATGCAATATTTGAGTAAAGAGAGCTTGGGTATCATGGGTGAAAGGAACCTATGAAAGAAGCCCACATATCTTAGTTTTGGAGATGAACCTGAGAAAGATTGGAGATGGAGACTTGAAGCTTGAATGAAATCCTTAATATTGGTCTTGAGTTTTGGGACTTGAATTTAGGGTGAAATATGAGTCTAAGTGTTTGAGAGGATATTGGGGAATGTTAAGGATGATATGAGGGTGAAATAAGGCTAAGTATAGGTATTTTCTCGTGTGACAAGGCTTAGGTCCAAGACTTAAAAGTCTTGGACCGAACTTGAAAAATAGGATGAAATTTACACAGTGGAACGTCGCACCATAAACAAGGACTGCCCATTGGAATTCGTCACTTTAATAATTGAAATTGTGCATCGTTCTCTCTAAAATTGGGGTTAGACCTTTCCACCTAAATTTGACCCCTTGAACAAGAATATGAAGTCAAATTTTTGAAATAACACATGGATTTTGAGATATATATGGAAATTAAGATTCCGGGCATTTCCGAGGCACATTTTTGGGCACTTTTTAGGGTCATTTCAGTACAATAGCAAAAATCAGCAATTTCTGCTATTTTTCCCCAAATCATGGCAACTTGTAGTCTTGCAAATTTAAACACAAAAACACATAAATACAACAAAAGTCTCATTGAGAACATTCAAAATCCTAATTTTAAGTATCAAAAGTGCTGTATTTCGGCAAAACATCAACACCCTCAACTTAAAATTGTTACTTGTCCTCAAGAGACGACTCAATCTATATAAATAATACCGTAACACACAGAACTCAACTCAATGACATAGATACATAATCTCAGACTCAAATACCCATACAAACTTTTGAAAATGGGATCAAATAGCTATTTAGCAAACCAAGGCAAATTGGTGCATGTGGCAACACAAGTATGACAAGCAGGGGATTATTAACAGTCTACAATCACAGAACAAGTCAAATTCTAACTATGCAATGCAAGTTGCCTCATAGAAAGAAGTCCCATATCTGAATCTCAATGATGATTTCATGTTTAACCTTGGGAATGTGCAAGAACACTCAATGTCACAAAAGATATTCATGCATAGTGACTAATACCATAGGCATACCCTTATACTCATGACTCAGACCTTCAACTAACTGGACTACAATCACTTTAGGATTTTCTTGGCTTGTAACGTAGGCTCAAGGGGCTTTGAAATGATATTTTGGTGAAATAGTGACTAAAGACCCTCCTTGAAACTGCATTTTCTTACACTTTTGCCTACCATCTTAGCTATTATGACCTTATTCTCCCTTTTTCCTTTTCTCAAGATTTTCTGGGCGTTTTTTTTTCATTTTCAACCTTTTTGCCTTGTTTTTACACTTCATTTTGCTTTTAAGCTCACATATAAGGCATCTTTTATTTTTCTTGCACCAGTACATGATTTTTCCTTTTTCTTTGTATTCCTAACTCACGTTCTTCATTTTTTGTGTTTTACCCTTACATTAGCCAATCTTAACTTAGGCTTTAGCTTGTATTGAGGTGTACGCTATCCATCCTCCAAACCAGGGCCACTTTTGGTAGCCACCCTCAACTTGGGCTTTTTGCCTCAGTTAAGGTATACAATGTTGAAGGAAAGATTAGAGCCAAATTTAGGATTTTTCACTAGATAAGGCTGGGTAAATCAGGTTTTTTGAAAGAATAAGGACATGTTAGGCTCAAATATTCGAAAAAAGGATATAACATCAATTTGGTTGATTATTTTTAGGCTAAAGTGGACTATTTGAGAACAAAAGCCTAAGATCCCTTCCTAATCTAATTAATCTACAATCTAACTTAGAGTGATAGGGTAATTTCTGAATAAGCACAAAATACATGAATTTAGAAAATCAACTCACACTCTTATGGCACAACATATATTATCAACAAAAGACTCACAGATCATGCTTTCTATCTCAATGTACCCTCGCTTATCATAACAGATATTGTCAAACACCTAAACACTCATGGTTACTATCTAATTGTTAATCAAAATTTTTAGTGCATATCATTTTTCAAAACAAAATACAAGAATATGCTATTGCCATATGTATTGGTACTATATGCTATAAATATTATCTAAACATCCTAAATATGTCGGTTCAACATAAAATAAATATCCACAGGGAAAATGAACACAGGTAAGAAAACTCCAGGATCAAAAATTGGGACTGTTATGGACCATAAGCTACTCAGACCTCACTGAGGCCCATAACTACCCATACCCCATTGAAAAATATGTGCATTGTCCCCAATGCACAAAATCAAGCAAAAATAGAACATAAAGGGTCAAAAACATACCTAAGCGCCTAAGTGCTAGGGTCCAACTTGGGTTGCCTCCCAAGAAGCGCCTGATTTATTATCGTGGCATGGCATGGGTAGCTTGAGTACTCAGACTTCCCCAAGCTTTGGCGTTCCCTTATCACCAAACTTTGCCTCATATTGGCGCCTCTCAGTACTCTGTCACTCTAAAGTATTGGCGCTTATTAACATGCCTCTTTGAATCTGATCTAGTTGCATTGACATAAGTCTAAACTGATGATTGAGTTGTTGAATTTCCATAGAATGTTGGTCAATTTTAATGTTTATCTTGGCAATGTTGGACTTAATCCCCCTTAAAGTCTCATCTTGTGCATCCGTCCTTCTTAGCAATTGGTTAAGCATCTCCTCGATTCTAGAGTGTCCATCTCTCATATCACAATTATGTATGTGTGTGTGTGGGGTGGGGTGGGGAGGTACATAGTGGATGTTTATCTTGTCATATTTGCGACCCCCATTCTTCACATGATGGCTTTCTTGAATGCCCCCATGCATTAGGATCTCCAGATTAGCTTTGTTTCGAGCAAGCATGCTAAGGATATCTACATTTATGTTTGATTGGTTAGACCTCATGTCAATAATGCTTGCATGATCTGTTGGATTTCTATTCTTGGGCTCCTATACATGGTTTAATTTAGCTACCACATCCAGTTGCTTAGAAATTTCTGCAAATAATTGTTCTAAGAACATACCTCCCAAGTGGGTATCAACACATGCTTGACTATTAGCATCTAAAGCTCGGTAGAAATTCTCTACTAGGACATTCTCCGAAATCTCATGGTTCTGTGCATTCCTCAAGTATGTGTTAAATCGCTCCCAAGTAATGCTTATCAAATCACCAGGAAGTTTCTCGAAATTGTTAATCTGGTCCTTTAACTTGAGCTTCTTCGATCTAGGGAAGTACCTCTCTAAAAAGGCCTTCTGCAAGTTTGCCCAACTAGTGATTGAACTCTGTGGGAGCTTAGATAGCCATAACGCAGCATTGCTCATAAGAGATAACGGGAAGACGTAAAGTCCCACAATATCCAAAGACAGATTTTGTGTCTCCATCATACTCTTACAAAAAAATGCCACATTGTGCAAGAGACTCCAATATTAAGCCCGCAAATAGCCACTGTGCTGCAGTATTTGAAGTAACCCACTAGAAATTATGAACTTTATGTTTGCCGGTAGTGGTGAAAACACAATAGATCCAGTCACATCCATAGCCTTGGGGTTCAACCTATATTGATTCCACTAGTAAGCATTGGCATTGAACTCCTGAGGCTGTGGAATGTCCTCCAAAGGAGGTGGGTTCTTATTTTGATCCTCTTCATTATTGGTCCTATTCAGGTCTGCATTGGTCGTGTTATTGGCATTGTCTTGGGCCATTCTTCTTATAGTTCTATGGATCTTAGAATCAAATGAACTCAAGGGCTTGCCTTGACTTCGAGTGGTGGGCATATACTACTCATACACCCTGCAAAGAACAAAAACAAAAACAAAAGTAAAATAAAGAGAACTAAGGATTAACACTCGAATCACTAATGAATTTACTAAGTCTAGCCATATTCCCCGGCAACGACCCCAAAATCCTGATGTCTCCCATGATATACCTCTTTTTTATAGGATAAAACGATTGCTGTCGAGAAATTGAACCTATCCAAGATTAGGATTGAACCCATAGGGAATATATAGATCGAAGGCAAATTTACCAATATGGAATTCGAGTAGGTAATTGAATCAATTCCCCCAAGGAGGGGGGGGGGTGGGTTCAATAATCAATGAGAAAAGTAAACTAACTAACTATCACTAGAGAAAATAAATAATAGAGAGCAACTAGGGTATTGTGTTCCCCATGATTCCCCAACTCAGTATCTTTGGATAACCTAATTCTTGTCTAGTGTAGAGCATGTAAGATGGTAATTTAAGTTCACCAAGCCCTTTGGTCAACGGTGAGATGCAAATTTTACTATACTTGGCCTATCTCCATAGGGTGCATTACTAACCATTACCTATAAGTCCCAATACAACCTCCTCTTGGCCTAGTTTTGTTGATTAGATGAGAACATATCAATCAAATTCTATTATTTAATCTCTTTTTCTATTCATTACTACCTTGGTCTAGTCAGTAATACTAGGCAGGTTTCAATGTTGGCCACCACTAGAAAATATTCAAAATGAAGAGAGTTAATTGATACATACATGTACACCTTCCAAGAATTATGAGTTATCTAGTTTTACTTTATAAGTTCTTCATGGTTTCCACTACCCTAGTTGTAGATTTAACTACTTATGCTATGTGTAGATGATGATTTGATGAATTGAGAAGATATAATTAAACACTTACACAATTAAATTAAGATAAAAAAAATCCAAAGTCAATGAAAATCACAAGATTGATGAGTGAATTAAAGCACAAGTATTTCAAAGACTCTCTCACAATTTTCTCTCTAAGAATATTTAGTTCTTTGAGCACAAAACCTAAAACTACTGAAAACTCACATGAATTATTTAGAACTTTCAAAAAATAACCTAAAAAATGTATTTATAATAATTAAAAACAAATTAGGATAACTGATTGGCAAACTTCACGAAAGCTCTCTACGACTCATAGTGTCTTCTCCGGCTCATAGTCGAGGTCTCGTAATCAATTACTGGAATTTTGGGCTTCTCTTGTACAACACCCTTTCACGACTCATAAAGTGGTTTACAACTTGTAAAAAGGGTTTTGTCTGATGAAATTCTTGCAAGTCCACTTCTCTGATCCTCAGGGCACGAAAGGTGGTCTACGACTCATAGATTGCTCCACGACTTGTTTGCATATTTGTAGACTTTATCTTCAGCAAATAGCCCCTCACTAAAAATCCTCATGAAATATCTTTACGACTTGTAGAATGCTCTATAACTCGTACAAGGTCTCATATAGCAGAAAAACCAGCAACTTTTGCAATTTCCCCCCAAAATCATGGCCAACCCGTAATCTTGAAAATCTAAACACAACAACACCTAATAACAACTAGAGTCGCATTGCAAATACACAAAATCTTTAGTTTTAAGCATAAAAAATATTTTATTTTGGTAGTACATCAGCATGTTGGTAGATGTTGAACCCAACCTCATCTTTACCCAATCTAAACTTGAGTTGACCCTTTTCCATATATACCAATTTGAGACTAGTGGCTAGGAAGGGCCTTCCCAAGATGATTGGGACTTCAAAATCAACCTCATAGTCCATGATAACAAAGTCTATATGGAATATGAAGTTTTCCACTTTAACAAGGACACATAGAATATCCCTGCAAGCTTCTTCACTGTTCGACCAACCATCAATAATTGCATGCTCGTTAGAGAAGTGTCTCCTAATCCTAGCTTCTTGAAGACTACAAGAGGCATCAGATCTATGCTGACATTGAGATCACATAATGCCCTTGCGAACTCCAGATCTCCATTAGTGAAGGGTATGATAAATGCGATGGGATCTTCGTGCTTTTGCACCAAGGACCTTGTAGTAATTGCACAATAATGTTGAAGCTCTTGGGAGAGCTCCTGACTCACAGTCTGCTTCTTTGTAACTAAGTCCTTCATAAACTTCGCATACCCTAGCATCTCTCTAATGCCTCAATTAGAGGGATATTAATGGAGAGTTGTTTCAGCATGGGGAGAAAGTGCTTTAACTTACCCTCTTCCTCCTTCTTTTTGATATTTTAAGGGAAGGAGAAGGAGGTATAAGAATGGGTTTCAGCTTCTATGGCACTTGTGTAGCATTACTCACCCCATCCTTGGCGCGATTATCTCAGGTGTCAGCATCTTTGACCTCAATTAACTCCTCTCAAACATGATAATCGATCGACATTAGAGGATTAATGGTACTCTTACCATCACGAGTAGTTACCACCATACATTGCCCTTATTATTTAGGTTCTAAACCGTGTTGCTAGGAAATGTACCTCTTTGACATTGGTTAAGTTAAGTTGATGCTTAACCAAACTGTTGCTCCAACTATTTGATAACAATAGAATGACTTAATCTTTTGATTAATGCTTGAGATGTTAGACTTTGTCCCCCTCAAGCTCTCATCCTGTGTGTCAACCTTCTTCAATTGCTGATGAAACATCTCCTGAACTCCAGAACTACAAGCACCAGTATCGCGATTTTGTGGTGGCACATAAGGACCATTTCCATATCTATCTTTGTGACCCATCAGCATCTCCATCCGGATCCCTGTTTCTGTCGTAGTAAGCTCCATGATTGTCTATGAAGGCACCATCTCTGTTATAGTTCTGACCTTAGTTTTCTTGACCTTGGTGCCGATAATCATGATTGTACCCTTGGGAATTGGTCCGGACACACCCTGTCTGATTAATAACAAAGCAAGTGTCCTCCTCATAGTAAGGCTCCTCATACATGGGTGCTCATGAAGGCTGATGAACAACTACATTAATGTGTTCGTGATTTAGCTTCATCAATGCCTCAATGTTGGTACTAACCCGAGCAAGCTCTGGCAGTATCTCATCATTTATCTTAGCTTACTCCGAATTAATTCTAACAACACACAAGCTCTTAGTAAAGGACCTGTCTCTCGCCCTTCTACACGATTTGTCTGGACCATCTTTTCCAGCTTCTCAATGACCCTTGCAAATGGTTGATCTAAAAACATCCCCCCATGATAGTATCAATACATGCTTGGCTATTCTCATCTAGGGCATTATAGAAGATCTCCACCAAGGCATCATTAACTATTTTGTAGTTAGGGGAACTTCTCAGACATTTTGTGAATGACCCCCATGTAGTATTGATCGAGTCACCAGGAAGTTTCTCAACGTTGTTGATCTGATCTTTCAACTTGAGCTTCTTTGATCTTAGGAAGAACCTCTCTAACAAATCCTTCTGCAACTCAGACTAATTGGTGATCACACTCTGCAGGAGCTTAGATATCCATAGTGCTGCATTGCATGTTAGTGATAACAGGAGGACACGTAGCCTAACAACATTCATAGATAGATTCTGCATTCCCATTACACTCTTATAAAAAACACAATATTGTGTAGATGACTATGTAGATACTCAGATGGTAGGCCCGCGAACAACCCATAGTTCTGCAACATTAGAAGCAACTCACTCGAAACCATGAGCTTTGTGACATTCGGTAGTGGTACTAACACAATGGCTCCAGTCACATCCATAGCCATAGGATTTAGCGGATATTGGTTTCACCGATAAGCTTCAGCATTGAAGTCCTGTGGCTATGGATCAATGTACTCAAGAGGCAGTGGATTATTATCATTCTTATTCTCATTTTGATTCTAATTCAGAGCTTCATTATCTGCGTTGTTTGCATTATCTGGGCCATCCTTCTCAATCTTCTCTCGATCTCTGGGTCAAATGGATTCAAGGGAATGGCTCAATTTCACATGTTGGGCATACACTACAACTATATACTGAAACAAAACAAAAACAACAATGTAAAATGAAGGAAATAAGGATTAATTCTCAAACTACTCAAATTAAATAAGTCTAGCTGTATTCCCTGGCAACGGTGCCAAAATTCTTGATGTCATCCAAGCTACACCTCCTTTTTAAAGGCTAAAATGGTTATTGTCAAGATATATAACCTAATCGAGGTTAGGATCAATCCCACAGGGAATATGGAAGACTTAAAAGAATTTAAAGCAATTCATGTGAATTAACCTATTTATCTCCCTAGAGGGTGGGGGTGGGTGGTTTGTAATAACTATGTGTTGCTTCCCTAGCACACGCAAGTGTATATGGTCAAAACAAGTAATGCAGTGGCCCTTATGAGGAGTTGGATGTTGTATAAAAAGGGCTTAAACTAATTTCAATTATAAATCAAAGATTGTTATGTGAAGTGTGCTTTCTTTGGAAATAGTGAAGAAATGTGGGTTACGATTAAAATAACTAATTATAACTACTATTGTAAACTGATTCTGAGGGAAATATCAATACGAGTTAGATTCTAGGATTGTAACCATTTTGACACACATCCTAGACTCAATACTTGTGCTTACATCTGGGATTCCTAATTATTGGTTCACAGGGTTGAAAATACCTAAGCAGGGTTGCATGCCTCTATTGGCCTACCCTTAATGATAGCCTAACTACATCATTGAGCGGATATAGACATGATCAATGAGAGTACTTTAATATTATCTTCTTGTATTTGAATCAAGTTATGTGGATGGGTAGCTATTACAGGTCTCCCGTATACGAATCAACCTAGTTTCCCAGATGAACAAGCTCCCTATATCCCTGCATTCTATTCATTCCAACATCTCTCAAATTCAGAATGAACAATGATTGTATCCCATGGTTGGACAGACTATGAAGCATGACTAAAAGAAATATAGAAGTAATTTAGTGGAAACTTATTCATAAATTGCAAATATAGAGAACTAAAACATGGTCTACGGCTACAATCCCAGAATAAGGGAAGATTAGCCACTCATAAGTGTTTCAAAACACATAAAACTGCTAATCGACATTCAAAAATGGGAATCTAAGATGAAACAAACCAAAGTAGCCCGAGAATAGACTCCTAACTCATTTCTCCTTCTTTCCTCATAAAAACAAGATATAAAATTAATGTTCTAAACTGAATATAAACCTAAAAATCTCGTTTCTTGCCTTTGTCCTTACTTCTTCAAAGTCCACGATACAGACTAGGCTGCTTTTACTGTATTTCTGTATTTAATGCTGACCAGGCCAACTTTCTTTCTTGTACAGGCCCACGATGCGGACTTTAGCCATTTTCCTATTTTGCACCTTTTCTCCACGATTTTAGCTTACACAACTTTATCCACTAGTATGCGACATGCACTTTTATTGAGCTAACTGATTTCTTCACTTAAGTTTGCAGTTTTGTCCTTCATCATACTTTGGATGTGAACTCGGACATGCATAATCTGTTAAAACACCTGCAAAAAACATAATCAACAAGCGCACTTGACCCAGGATTAGCAAAATAAGATGAATTAAACTAAAAACATCTAAACTCTATGGGATTTATCCTTTGACTAAGCACTATAGATGAGTAATTTTGGCTAATTTGGTGTATAAATATGCCTAAGATCACCACCCACACTTAGAGCTTTGCCCGTCCACGAAACAATCAAGACACATGCATGTGACCACTAGGTAGTATGTAAATGGTACATCTTACAAGTGTCAAACATCTTTCAACACCCTTAGCAGCATCATATCACACCTTGCACTCATGATACAATGCGAACTCATACAGACATATTGTTAATAGCTATTCTAATTATAACCCTCTGAAAATCATGTGCTCTCACCAGAAGAACTACCCAAGGGCATACCACAACAACCTAGCTAAAAGATTAGAAATGGGTACAAAATAAACTCTCGCTCTCCCAAAAGATGTCTCATGTTGCTTCTAATTTCTATAGGCTTGTCCTTAATGTGTAACCTTACCATAGTCAGAATCTAACTCAAAGGACCACATAGGTCTTTTATTTGGTTGTAATGTAGGCTAAAGATAGGTGAAGAATATTTATGGGTATGTCTTTCATGGCTCAATTTCCAAGCACTTATAGCTTACACTACTCTCTTTTCTTCTTTCACCTTTTTTCGTTATTAACTTGACACCCTTTTTTGTACATAAAAGAAAATGTAATACATAAATATTTTTCGGCTACAAACCCTCTCTGTAATGGGTCCGCGACGTGTATGTTTAAGGGTCATTAATTTCTTAATTTTTATTTTCTTTTCTCCATCATAACTTGTCCTTCGGATGTCCTATTCAAGCTTCCCTCCCTTTGTCTTATTGTGCTATAGCACTTGGGATTTAGGATCAAAACATGAATTAAGAAATAAAGGGGATTAGGCTTATAATATGGCTATCCAAAGAAAAAGCTAAGGCTCAATAGGGCTAACTAGGGGTGATTAACTTAGGTGGGTCAAAAAGGTGGTTCAATATTAGGCTACCAAAGAAACACCTAGATCTTTTCCTCTAAGTTCTATTCCTACCTAGGTTGGTCCAGATACTGGGCAAGTTCTAGCAACTATTGTAGCATGGACTAACAAGTTCACTCACTCTCACATGGCATATTTTCATTAAAGGGCTAAATCTAGATTTATCATCACATCATTCTCAAGAATTCAAAATTAAGCATGTATTATTCATGAAGATCAAAGTTTCAACATGAGCTATTCAGAGTTCAATTGCTTCAGTTGTCCCTGGTTCAAACATATTATGCACTATGCCCTTCATTCTTCTACTGACACTCTACATGAAACTCAACAATGATGAACACCCTTAGGATGGTCGTCATCCATCCATATATGGCCGTGTCACTCAACTATTACAACTCCCTAACCATTCACATGCCATACCACAAAAAGAACATAACTAAAACAATACCATGCACATTCATAATAATATGAATATTCAAACATTTAATTACAGACCCAAACAAAATAAAATGATGTCCAAACTAAGCAAACATGGCAATAAACGGAAAATAAAGCATAGTCATTATACATGACCGTATTAACAGAAAGAAAGCATAAACATAGAAGTACTGCCACCCCACACTTAAGCCAAGCATTGCCCTCGGTGCTTAACATATGTAACCTGTGGGATAGAATTATAATGCTCAATCATTATCCATAGCAACTAGGGGAATGGGATTACCCCCCACATTGACTGGTGAATTATTCGTCTTGATCTCATCCTCATCCATATTTGAGGACTCCCTAGAATCCTTCGGGTCTGTGGGAACATCATCCTCCATCAGCTAAAAGAACTGAGGGTCCGCACCCAACACTACATTAGCATGGATGTTCAGTTAGTACCGGGCCTCCACCTCATTAAGCTCCTGGCGAGGGGAAGGTCTGCCATCTTTGTTATGGTGCAGCGTGTCTAGCTCATACATACGAGCCATGATAAGCTCATCTCTATGTGCCTTATCAGCCGTGGTAAGCACAGGTTCCACAGATACATCAAGCCCCTTGATATTTGTAACATTATATAGGGGGACTCAATCCATGGGAAGTAAACCCTTGCACACCTGCACATTTCAATAATCAAGCCCCTAAATACATACTTACAACCATGATGTACGTGAGCCTTCCGCATGGATGATTTGAAGATAGCACCAAAGCTTAGCCCCCCCCCCCCCCATCATCAAAGTATATGCCAAACACACCCGGTCCCGTATGATCTCAATGAAGTGTTGGCTAGGGAAGAATGAGTGCATAATTATCTTCATATAAATCCTAGCCTCTCTATTTATATGAGCAAAAGGGAAGAACGGATGGTATGAAACACCCCAAAAATGTGCCTCGAAAATGCCCATAATTGTAGTTTTCATATATCTCAAAATTTGGGTGTAATATCAAAAATCTGACTCCATATTCTTGATTAGGGCAAAAATTGAGTGAGAGATGGGTATAACCTCAATTTTAGATGACCCATAGCAAAAAGTGATTTTCGCCAAATTTTTTTCTATTCTAGTGGTTGTCTGCTATGGCTCCGCAACGCGGACCTATCACGGAGTAATGTTGTGACTTCCTTATTTTTCCTGTTTCAGCCTAAGGCATTGGGGTCTTGTTCCCATGCCCACTTATGCATAAAAACACCTATACTATACTTAGCCATTTTCAACTCTATATCACTCAAGACCCTCTCAAAACCCTCTCTAACACTTGCCAAATATTTCATCCAAATTCAAGTATCTCAAGCTTAATTTCAAATCTCAAGAACTCTATTCAATATCAAGTTTCCTTCAAGTCTACATCAAGAAAACCTAAGTTTGAGGTATTTGAGTTTCATTCATTGGGTCCTTTCACCCATGGGCCCAATCTTCCTATCTTATGAAAATTGCATGTTTTCAAGTTGTATTATCTATGAGTATCTTTTATTATGGATTATAAGCATGAAATATGTTGGGGTTTTATGAAATTTTTATTAAATATGCATGTCTATCTATTTGAAGCTTATACTATGAGTTGGTTTAGTCTATTGAGACTATGCATGTTTTGAACTATGAAACTATGATCTATTATAAGATTTGATGGTGGATTTCAAGGTATCTCACATGAAGGTTTTGCAATATGTTGTTGGATTAATTTGCATTGAGTTTTCTCACATGATTTCACTCTCGAATTGCATGATTTTGAACAAGCATTACATACCCACCAAGTGTGATAAAATGTCAAGTCAAAAATTCTCAAGTTAATTACATGTTTTATAAGTCAAGTAACTTCATTATGAATATGGGCTATCAAGTATGTTGTGAATTCATGAAATTATCTATGATTATGCAAGTGTGAAGTTAAGCCCTATTTTCAAGATTTTACCTCTTGTGAGCCTTTGACGTTAATGCAAGCGTAATGTTTGATGATGATCTTTCTCATGCTTCAAGTTAGGCTTACCATTAGAGGTCAAGTATGTTTAAGCGCTACTGGTGTAATGATTACATGTTTATTGCAAGTTATTAAAGTATTATCATTATACGTATTCCTTGGGATTAGATTTAGCACTGATGGATGGAAGGTTTGCTCTCTTTCCTTGAACTATATGCCAATATAGGGTTATGTTATACCATTGCTATACTATTGGATCCATTCAGGTGCAATTTCTCTTGAAATTCTTCCTGAAATGGGACAACTCCCATAAGACGAAGTTTCTCATGAAATCCTTTATGAAATGGGATGGGCTACCATAATGAAGGTTACTTCTACGAAATAGGACGGATTCCCATAAAGTGAATTATGGTTTACCTTGGCAAGTAGACCACCTCTTTTCTGATAAGGAGTAGTCATTAGGATTCCATGTTGTAGCTTGCTTAGTCTTATACTTTGTCAGTTGAGGTCTCTTCCCACACATGTATTATATTTTATGCAAGTTGAATAACTTACAAGCATGTTTTACTTCAAGCATTGATTATCCATGCCATATTCAGATTATGCTTATCTATTACATATTACTATGTATTTTTGACTATATTGACTTATGTCTTATTGCATTGCATCCTATATACTTAGTACATTCACATATATTAACACCTACTTTATGCCGATATGATATCACCTTGTAGGGACCAAAGCTCCTGTTGATCATCCTCCACTTGGCTAGTGAGATTATTCGTAGATAAGCTTGGTGAGTCCTCAAGTTCGGGGACACTATCTACTTTCTCTTGCTATCTCTAAGACTTCTTTATGTTGAACATTTGACATTATTAGGGTGAGCCAGAAAAGTGTCTTGGCCCCTGGTCCATTTTCTATGTTTAGAGGTATTGTTGCAATATTATGTTGTATTTATGATATAAGCTTGACTCTTTATGCTTTTATGATTATCAAAGATTTTCCTTAGTCCCGTTTTCCCTTTTTATTATCTCTTGTTGTTGTTTATTTTGCTTCCACGACAAAGGATGTGTGGTTGATATGCTAAGAGGCTTGTTTAAGTCCCTTTGGCTCCCATTCATCGTGTCACGTCTAGGCACTAGGCTTGGGTTGTGACATAGTTACTCTTGTAACCATGACGAGTCCACTTAGCTATGGAGGTCACCCCAGCCAATGTATGCCGAATAGCTCTGTAAGGTAGGTGGATCTACAACTCAATAAAATGGGTGGTGGAAACATCCGTAGTGCCAGGAATCTTTGATAGCAAATGGGGTGATATTCACCTCTATCCCCTGAACTGTGACAACCTTGGAGCATGCCTCCATATTCATTTTCGCATAGAACTCCTAGACCAAACTAAGGTTGCAAGGAACAAGCTCTCCAAAGAGGAAATTCAGGCGGTAGTCTAAGAACCTCTAGTAGATGCTCGGGTAGTCCCTTGCCAAGGTGTCAGCATCGATGGGCAGGTCAAGGAAGTACTTTGTCTCATCATGTGCCCTGTACCAGCACTTTCTTTCCCTGACAACCGTATTAATCCCATATTGAGGTCTTTGAACCCTAGGAGGATCTAGAGCTTTGGGTATCTTGGGTATGTCTCATGCTCGTCTCCTGCTACTTGAGGCTCAAGTCTGCTTGGTTCTGCTGCTAGAGGCTCCTGCCTCTCTAGTTCTGCGAGTTCTAAAGGCCACGGTTATCCTGTACCAACATTAAGACCTAATCAATGCATGCAACATACATAGCCCCCATAAGGAAAAATCAGGCAAATGACCCCATATATAGTTCAAACAATGGAGTAAAATTGTACTCAAACTTCCCTTCCCACACCGGATAATCACAACTAAGTAGACAATCACACCCAACCAATATGGGCAACTGCACATACACCTCACACTTAATTTCACAGTGCCATTATCACCCCTAAGCATTAACAATTCATATGCCTTTAACAACGAAAAAGTCATCTCAACCAATTGAATCATAAACCACATCTCAACAATTTGGGAAGGTAATATGGTACTAAGACTTGAAGAAGGACCCCACACTTAGATTTTTCACAAACCCAATATGAATACACAAGGAATTTCACAACATTGGGCACAAACCCATAATATCAATAATATATCCCCAATTTTGCCCCTAATTTTTGAACTAGGGTGGTGACCTATCATCATTAAGAACAAAATCAACCCCATTCATGAAATTAAGCACATAACTACAACACCCAACCCCATGTATACATCAATGTTCATAAAGAATAAGCCACAACAAGCAATTAAATTGATGGCACCCAAAAATAACTTACCTAAGCAATTATCAAGGAAAGGGAGTGAAGAACACATACCTTGAGTGAAGATTGCAAGAGAAAATAATGAAAAACCTTTGGGGACTTAAAAGGCAATGCAAATTTGTTTGAATTTGGGTATTTATGGTGAAAAATTGGAGGGAAATTGATAAAGGAGGTTTTTTTGTGTGGTGAAAATCATGAAATTATGGGTAAAACATGTGGGGGAGTGGTGTTAAATAGGGGGTTAGTGGGCCAGGACGATTTTTAAAAACCGCCAAAACTTGTATGCGGACCTATCGCAAACTTGCACTTCTATTTTTTATTTTTTGTGAATAGGGACATTTACCTATTACATATCTCCGCCCGCGGACCTGTCATGCACCTTTCTTGTTTGAAAAGTTTTTGGGGTCCGAAATATTTTATTTTTTAGGAGCGGACCCGATAAAATCCCTGAACACCTGATTATGCTACAAAACTTTGAAACAAGTAAATCTACCAAAAAAATCCAAAAATACATTACCTAATGGATTGATGAGAATTAAAGACGACAAAAATTTGCCCTGGGTCAGTGAAGGTCCGTAATGCGGACCTGTCGCGAACTAACACTTTGGGCAATTTTTTGTTTTCAATGGGTTTTTTTAATTATTATCTTTAATAAAAGTAAAAATAAGAAAAAAAACCAAAGAAACTGTGCTTACCTCACCATGGATTGCCTCTTGTGCAATACCTAATTTATTGTCGTTGTACGAGTCAACATTTTCTTACTCATCATTGGTCAATT
Organism: Solanum ossicruentum; assembly: GCA_025774065.1. Taxonomy (NCBI): domain Eukaryota; kingdom Viridiplantae; phylum Streptophyta; class Magnoliopsida; order Solanales; family Solanaceae; genus Solanum; species Solanum ossicruentum. The sequence continues at coordinate 26,288 of JAOTQR010090575.1, forward strand.
CAATCGCTTCCTCCACACGATTGGTGTCAACACTATAATAGTGTTTGACACATTGTCCATTAACCAAAAAAGTTTGGTTCGTAGCCTCTCACGTAGTTCTACTGCATCTTGTGGCATCACACCCGCCACTGCGTGCGATCCACTCCATTTGGAACTCAGCTTACTTGGAAACAACTTAAGATGAGAGTTATATAGAAATACCTTTTAATTAGGTACAAAGGTACACCTAATGATATGCCTGTCATGCTATTTCTTCATCTTCTCCTTTTAGATCTTGGCATTCTCATATGCATGGAGTCGAAACTCATCCAACTCCTACAACTGTTCCAACCACTTGCGCCCTGCGAGTTTTGGATCGAGATTGATCTTTTTGATAGACTAATAAGCTTGATATTCCAGCTCGACAGGGAGATGAAATGCCTTTCCATAGACCATTTTGTATGGATCTGGGTTTTGTATGCTATCTTATAGGCCCATAGGCCTCATCAAGCCTGATGGCACAATCCTTGTGGCATTGATAATCTTTTACAATATTTGTTTCACCTCTCAATTCGGCACCTCTACCTAGCTGCTTGTTCGCTAATGATACACTTTGGCCACCAGATGCATCACCCCATACTTAGCTAACATATTTTTTGCAGTCTGATTAAGGAAATGCGCACCTCCATCACTTATGATAACTCTTGGAGTACCGAACCTTGTGAAGATATGCTTTTTCAGAAACTTACTCACCACCTAGGAGTCATTTGTGGGCAGAGCTATTGCTTCGACCCACTTGGACACATAATCAACTGCGACCAATATGTGGTGATTACCAAAAGAAGGTGGGAATAGACCAATGAAGTCCATTCCCCACACAAAAAAAATCTCCACCTCTAGGATGTTGTTCAAAGGCATCTCTTTCCTTTTGGATATGGTGCTTGTCTTTTGGAAAGTATCACATTGTCTCAAAAACTGCACAGCATCCTTGAAACGAGTTAGCTAAAAGAAACCCGACTGCAACACCTTGTAGGCTATCTGTTCTCTTCCATGATGACCCCCATGCATGATATATTCAAAGTACCTGGCACATTTCCACTTCTGGAATGCACCTTCTCACCATTCTGTCAGAACCATACTTAAAGTGATATGGATCTTCCCAGCTATAAGCCTTCATATCATGAGCCTGTCGCTTCCCCTACTGATAGTTACCATCTGGGGGGAAGACTCCACTTACCAAGTAGTTTACAATATCAACGTACTTGACAACTCCTCTACTTCTAGTGCCAAGAGTTGCTCATTAGGGAATTCCTCCTTGATTTAATTTTGCTCACCTATGTGTATATCAGTCTCCAATCTAGACAAGTGGTAGCAATCTGATTCTCACTCCCTTTCGATCCTTGATCTTAATGTCGAACTCCTATAGCAATAGGATCTATCTGATCAATCGAGGTTTGACATCTTTCTTGTTGAAAGTGTACTTTAAAGCTGCATGATCATTGAACACTATAACTTTGCTGCCCACCAAATAGGATCAAAACTTGTCAAAGGTATACACCAATGCCAACATCTCTTTCTCAATAATGTGTGGTTTTATTGTGCTGGGGCCAGGGTCTAATATATAGAGTAAAACACTTTGTCCTTGTATTGATCCAGTATAGCTCCTGATGTTCACGCTCCAATAGTAAAGCGGTCCCTATCAAGTATAAACCTAAAAGAGGTTAGGGTCAAATCCACAGGGAATACGGGGTTGACCATATAGACTCACTCCAATCATTTCAAGCATCAATCATCTATATTCTCTAAAATGGAGGGTTTTTGCAATTTCAAAGTGAAGAACAATTAAAATACTACACTACTAATTCAAGAAGACAGTCAAGTTGAGGGACAACTTGGGAATTGTGTTCCCCATGATTCGTTAACACAAATACCCCGAATAACATAACCCTAATTGAGACATTACATACAAGATGGTAACTTAGGTTCTTCCAGCCCTCTTGTAAAGGTGAAGGTTGAAATGGCACTTGGTCGGCAACCATGGTGTGCCAACCAATCATTACCTATTGCCCCAGTCAACCTCCCCTAGGTTTGATTGATTAGACAAGAACACATCAATCGAATCCTGTCATCCACTTCCCTTTTGCTATTCGTCACTACCTTGGTTGAGATCATGATAGTAGGTGGGGTTTGGTGTTGGCCACCACTAAACAATATTTGAAATAAAGGGAAATAGGCAATACATGCAAATACCTAATCAAAGAAATGCACAAAATTTGGGTTATTTCAAGTCAACTCCTTATAATTCCCACAACCCAAGTTGGATGATTAGCCACTCATGGATAGGGAAAACTCACAAACAATGATTGGAATAAATATGGTTTAGAGATTACCCAAGAACAATGAAGAAAAAAACCACCTTGATGTTGAAACCACAAGCTCAGATTAATGGAAGTTGAATACAAGTGATTTCAAATCCCCCAAAATGGTTCTTCAAAATTAAAATACTAAAATCTACACTAAACCCTAAAAAAATTCTCTAAAAATATTCAAAATTGTTGTAGAATCTGTGCAGTGTCGAATCTCTCTTTCAAAAGTCCTATAATTAACTATTTACACTATTTACAAAAAGACCCTAAAAAAATAGAAAATATAGCTGGCAGTAGGTACAGTTCGCAATTACGACTCGTAGTCAGCACTAGGCATTTTGTGACTAGACTGCTACAATCCATTGCTATGAGTCATGGTTTGATCTACTAGTAGTGTCTTTTCATAGTCCTTAGTTGTAGTTCTTGGTCCAAATTTTGGCAACACTATTTTTCTCTACGAGGTCACCTCCTACGAGTCGTAGTGAGACATAGGACTTGTAGGATGGCCTCATATAGCTGACCTTCATTTTGCGAGTTCCTAATTTTGAACACTGTTTCTTGCAAGGCGAGGCTTGGGCTAGGACTCATAGGGTTGCTCTTATGTCCTGAACTTCATTACAATCTGTAATTTTCTCCCCAAATCATGTCAACTTATATTTTCTGCAAGAATAACATAAAACACATAAAAACCATAAAAAGTTGCATTAATAACATGCAAAATCGTATGTTTTAGGCATCAAATGTGTTATATTTTGATAGCACATCAATACCCTCAACTTAGATCTGTTGCTTCTCCTCAAGCTGTGACTCGATCTATATAGACAATAAGAAACACAGCGCAACTATCCCAATGGCATATACATCACTCAATTCCAACCCAGGTACGCAATTTTCATTTTCAAAACCTTATTGAATATCATCCAAAGTAGTGGCGATATAGATGATGATGTCACACATTGTATTGGGGTAGCATGGACTAAATGGAGGCTTGCCTCTGGAGTATTGTGTGACAAGAAGATACCACCTAAACTCAAAGGTAAGTTTCACAGAGTGGTGGTTAGACCATCATTGCTGTATGGAGTGGAGTGTTGACCAATTAAAAAGGCACATGTTCAGAAGATGCATGTCGCAGAGATGACGATGCTGAGATGGATGTGTGGCCACACCAGAAGTGACAAGGTTAGGAATGAGACCATTCGATAGAAGCTAGAGGTGGCCTGGTGGATGAAAAGATTAGGGAAGAAAGATTGTGATGGTTTGCATATGTGCAGAGAAGGAGTACCGATGCTCCTGTTAGGAGGTGCGAGATGTTGGTTTTGGGAGTTACTCGGAGGGGTAGAGGTAGACTGAAGAAGTACTGGGGAAGATGATTAGACATGATATGACGAAACTTGATCTCACTGAGGATATGACCTTAGATAGAAAGAAGTGAAGGTTGCGAATTAGAGTAACAGGTTAATGATAGGGTTAGGTGTTTTTTTATATTATGCGTTCACATTATATGTCGTATAATGTGTTAGTTTTATCTTATTTATATACTGTAATATGCTATTCACTATTAGTCACTCTTTCTGTTCCGTTCCCCTCCCTTCCTTTTTGTCATCTCTAGTTCTTTCTGCTTACAGGTTTTGAGATGAGGGTTCCCAGGAAATAGCCTCTCTACTTCTATGATAGTGATAAGGTCTACGTACATTCTACCCTCCCCAGACCTCACTTGTGGGATTTTACTGGGTATGTTGTTGTTGTTGTTGATTGAATAGCCACCAAGCAAACTAAGACACAATGATACATCTGAAACTCGAACTATGACAAGCGAAGGAGTATCAACAATTCACAATCACCGAACAAGTCATACGCCAATCATGCAATGCAAATGCCTTCATAGAAAAGAAGTCCCTCTATCTCACTCAAAAGTACAGTCAAAGTTCAGGGACTGTGCAAGCATCCTCACTCTCATAAATGAAATTCATGCATGATAACCAACACCAAAGGCTTGCCCATTTACTCATACTCTGGACTGTTGACTAGTTGAATTAGGATCACTCTAGGACTTTATAGGCTTGTAACGTAGGCTCATGAGGCTTTGGTATGCCATTTTAGACAAGTAGTGACTAAAAGCTATCCTCGAACCATGTTTTTCAACACTTTGACCTCAACAACTCAGCCATTTGCATTATGTCCTCTATCATTCTTCATTTTCAAGCTTTTCCGGGTGCTTTCCTCTTTTTAGCTGTGCCTCATTTTCGAACTCAATTTGCTATTTTTTTTTCAATTCAAGGCAACTTTCCTTTCTTTTTCTCTCACCCGACACATGATTTCCTCTTCTTTCCTTCTTTCCCCACTAATCACCTCATTTTCATTACCTTACCACAACATAAGCCACCCTCAACTTAGGCTTTTACCTTGAGTTGAAGTACATAATATCCATTCTTGAAACCAGGACTGCTTTGGGTAGTCATCCTCAACTTAGGATTTTTGCCTCCATCAAGGTTCACATGTTCAAGGAAAGACCAAGGCCAATATCAAGGTGCTTCACAAAACAAGGCTAGGCTAGCTAGGTGTCAAGAAAGAACGGGTACATGTAAAGCTCAAACAATTGGAACAAGGGTTAAACCACTACATTTGATAGGTCATTTAGGCACAAGTGGACTAACCTAAAGAATAATGTCATAAGATCCTTTCCTAATCATCCATGATCTCTAGTCCAATCAAAGAGTAACAAGGCATGTTCTGAATCAGTATAAAATGAATGAATATGGCAAACTTAGCTCACACACTCATGGCATAGCATACACAATCAATATAGACTCACATATCATGCTTCAAGCATCAACTTGCCTTCTCTTCATCAGAACAAACATTGCCAGATTAATCATATGCAAGATTATAATGGTAACCAACAATCCTAAAAATTTTGAGGGTACCCAATTTGTCAAAACATTCATAAAACCATTCAAGATTATGCATATGCCAAAAGTAATAATCACTACACATCTACAAATATTCTGTAACACCTAAACGTGCCAGTTCAACAAAAAATAAACTCCTCCACAAGGAAAAAGAAACATGACAAGAAAACCTTGGGATCAAAAATAGGAAAGTTATGGACTAAAGGTTACTCAGACTTCATCCCAGTCCATAACTTCCCACACCCACCAAAAGATGATACTTTGTCCTCTAAGTATACATATATATATATATATATATATATATATATATATATATATAAGCAGAAAAAGAAACAATGGGCATACCTTGGGTTGCCTCCTAGAAGCGCCTGATTTAGTCTAGCACGACGAGATGAATTTCAATACTCATACTTCATCAAGGTCCCAATCCTCAATTATCTTAATTTCCTCCATATCACCTATGTAGAGCTTGACTTCTTGACCATTGACCTTGAAAAGCTTTCCATCTCTACTTTCTAGTTCGTTAGCACCATGAATGAAAGCACGTGCTACTCAGAAAAGGCCCATCCACTTATATCTGAGTTTCCCAGGAAACCACTTCAATTGAGAGTTGTAAAGCAACACGATGTCCTCTGGTGTAAATTGGCGGTTCTCAATTCTATGGTCATGCTGAATCTTCATTCTTTGTTTGTAAAATGCAGAGCTCTCATATGCTCTTACTCGGAACTCATCATTAATGTGCATTAGGCTAAATGTTACTACTCCATTCCAATCTAGGTTTAGCTTCTTTAATGCCCACATCGCTTTATACACAAGTTCGACTAGTAAGTGACAAGCCTTTCCAAATACTAGTTGGTATGGGGACATACCAATCGATGTTTTGAAGGCAGTGCGGTAAGCTCACAAAGCATCATCCAACTTATGGGACCAATCGGTGCAATGCAAATTCACAATCATGGACAAGATTTGCTTAATTTCTCTATTTAACACTTCTATTTGCCAACTTGTTTGAGGATGGTAAGACATCTCCACAAGATATTTCACACCATGTTTCTCAAGGAGAGGTTTGAAAAGTCTATTGCATAAATGAGAACCTCCATCATTGATAATTGTTCGAGGTGTTCCAAACCTGGTAATGATGTTTCTTCGAAGAAACCCGTGACACTCTTGCCCTCATTGTTTGGAAAAGCTATGGACTCCACCTATTTAGAAACATAGTCTATACAACCACGATATACTTATTCCACTATGAGCTAACAAAAGTCCCATGAAGTCAATTCCCTAGACATCAAACAACTTGATCACCAAAATGGGAATAAGCGGAAGTTCTTGCCTCCATGAGACCACACTCACTTTGACATCTGTCATAAGACTTACATAATCATGAGAATCTTGATGTATAGAGGCTAATAATATCTGCATTTAACACTTTATAAGCCATACGAGCTACACTATAATGACCACCACCTAGCGAGGAGTGACAAGCTTCGAGAATGCTCATCATTTCCACTTTCGAGACATATCTACGGTAATCCCGTTAGCATATACATGAAATAGGTATGGCTCATCCCAAAAGAATATCTTTACATCATGCATAAACCTGCAATGTTGATGGATGTTCAGGTCGGGTGGTACAATATTGCTTACCAGATAATTGACATGATCTGCAAACCAAGGTATAAGATCACGTGAAGCTGCCAACACTCTTTCATCGGGGAAGGAATCATAAATGTCAAGACCATTATCAAGCTAAACCATCGCCTTATCTTCTAATCTATAATGGTGGTTAGCAACTTTATTTTCTGACCCCTTCCTATCAATCATATCAAAGTTGAATTCTTGCAATAAAAGCACCCATCTGATCAGTCTTGGTTTTGTGTCCTTCTTGGCCATCAAATATTTGAGTGTTTTATTGTCTGTGTGCACTATCACTTTGGCTCCCAACAAATATGATCAGTATTTCTCGAATGCAAAGACTAATGCAAGCAATTCCTATTTAGTGACCATGTAGTTTTTCTGCGTGACATTCAATACTTTGCTCGCATAGTAGATAGGATGCAGGACTTTTTCCTTGCATTGTTCCAGAACCACACCCAATGCAATCCTACTAGCATCACAAATTAACTCAAAGGGCTTTGACTAGTACGGAGCCATAATAATGGGTGCTGACGTCAACCTCCTCTTCAATTCTTCGAAAGCTTGAACACAGGCATCATCGAACACGAATTTGACATCTTTCTCCAACAGTTTGCACAAAGGATGTGAAATCTTGGAGAAATCTTTATGAAGCATTGATGGAATCCTACATGGCCCAAGAAGTTCCTAACACCTTTTATGGATATTGGTGGTGGAATTTTCTCAATCACCTCAATTTTTGCTTTATCAACCTCAATGCCTTTACCAGAAATTCTATGATCCAACACAATACCTTCCTTGACCATGAAGTGACACTTCTCCCAATTCAATACCAGGTGACTTTTCGACACATCTCTGCAAAACATCATGCAAATATGACAGGCATTCTTCAAAGGATTGACCAACTACACTAAAATCATCCATGAACACCTCAATTGTACTTTCCACCATGTCCAAAAAGATAGACATCATGCCTTTTTGAAATGTACCAGGAGCATTACACAATCTAAATGACATTCTTTTAATGCAAATGTTCCATAAGGGCATGTGAATGTGGTTTTCTCTTGATCCTCTAGCACAATGATAATTTGATTGTACATCGAATATCCATCAAGGATACAATACCAACCCTTTTATGGAAGTCTATCACGCATCTAATCCATGAATGGCATAGCAAAAATGGTCTTTCTCTATGGAGGCATTAAGTTTTCTATAATCCATACACACTCTCCATCCGATGATTAGTCACATGGGAATCAACTCATTTTTGGCATTCGACACTACTGTGATACCCCCTTTCTTTAGGACACACTGAACAAGACTCACCCACTCATTGTCTGCAATAGGATAGATTACCCCTGCATCTAACCAGTTGATGATTTCTTTTCGAACCACTTCTTGCATTGGAGGATTTAATTGTCTCTGGTGCTCTATGCTGGGCTTGTGGTTATTAACCAGTTGAATTTTGTGAGTGCATATAATAGGATGGATGCCAATAATGTCTGCAATAGTTCACCCAATAGTCCTTTTGAATTGTTTAGGAATTGCTACAAGGGTCTATTCCTAATATTCACTCAAATCTGCAGCAATTATGACTGGCAATGTGTTATGCTCTCCCGAAAATGTGTATTTCAAATGTGATGGGAGTTCTTTTAGTTCCAACTCTGGTGGGATTTCTATGGAAGGATTTGTGGGTGGAGATTCCCTGTTCTTCAGATCTAGCTCTAATCATCTTGGCCCAAATGTCACCCCAAGTGCATTCACTATCTCCTAATAATATGGGATACTATAACCATTAAAATTCATCAATACCGCCTCCAAGGAATCAACTCCAAGACGTAGCTCAATTGGAAACTCTGACTCATAATCATCAACATCTTTATTCACCGAGATTACCCTCAAATCATAGTCTTTACTATGTTGTTGACAGACCTGAAACACCACAGCTTCTTCCCCAAACCTGAATGTGAGCAGTCCTTTTTCCATATCAACTAAAGTATAACCTGTGGCTAAGAAGGGCCTCCTCAAAAAGATAGGAACTCCAAAGCAACTTCATAGTCAAGAATAACAAAATCTACAGGAAACATAAATTTGTCTACCTTTACCAACACATCGTAAAATACCCTCCTAGGTTTCTTGACTGTTCTATCTTCCATTAGTAACCGCATCTTTGTGGGAATAGGAGTACCTAATCCAAGCTTCTTGAATATGGAGAGCGACATCAAATTTATACTAGCACCTAGATCACAAAGTGCTTTAGCAAATGCTAATTTCCCGACAGTGTAAGGTTTCGTGAAAGCGCTTGGGTCTTCATGTTTTTGGACCAATGACTTTGTGGTGATGGCACTGCAAATTGAAAACTTTGAGAGTGATCTTGGTTAACTATTTTCTTCTTCTTGACTAGATCTTTCATCCATCTTGCATAGCCTGGCGTCCTCTCCAAAGCTTCAATCAAGGTAATGTTCACCGACATCTTCTTAAGTGTCACCAGAAAATACTCAAACTTACTGCCCTCCTCTTTCTTTTTAAACCTTTGAGGAAATAGTGGGGGAGGTCTTGGAAAGGTCTTATACCTCTTAGGTTGCTCTTTTGTTTCATCCGCATTAGCTTCTTCACAAACACTCTTCTTGAGGCTTTCATCCACAACTACCAGCATTGGGGGATCTATGGTGCTTTTCCCACTTCTTATCATGATTACCATTCAATGTCCATCATTCTTTGGATTTTGAATCGTGTTTCTTGGCAAAGTACCTTTTTAGCTTTGGTTCAATTAATAAGAAACCTGGCCAAATTGTTGCTTTAATTGTTTAATGACCACCGAGTAAGACTCAATCATTTGGTTTATGCTTGAGATATCCAATTTCATCACTTTCAAAGTCTCATTTTGATAGTCGTCTCTCTTTAATAATTTGTCTAACATTTCTTCAATATTAGAAGTGCCTAGACAAGACTTTACGATTGTGGGGAGGCATATAGGGACCACTTCTATGCCCATCTTTCATCCCCATTCGGCCTCCGGTACTCTTTTCCCTTCATAATAACCACCTTGGGTATCTCTATACATATCCTCACAATTTAAGTTCCGACCTTGATTTCCAGAACCCTTCCTCCAATAGTCCGAATTAGACCTATGGGTATTGTTTTAGAAACCCGCCGATTGGTTATTCACGAAGCAAGCATCTTCACCATAGTATGGTTGTTAATACATAGGCACCATTAGTGGTTGGTGAGTCATCGCATTAACAGTTGCTTGGTTTTGTTTCAACACCAAGTCCATACTTGTTTGAAGTTGAGCAAGTTGTTACATGATCTCCTCATTCACCTTGGCTTGCTCATTGTTGGTGTTCACTGCACAGGAAGTTTTAGTAGCACCTCTCTCTCTTTCCCATATGATCTATTCATTTTAAGCACTTGCTCCATTTGTTCGGTGATTTGTGCAAAAGGTTGATCAAGAAACATGCCTCCCATGATTGTATCAACACTAGCTTGACTATTCTCATCAAGTGCCCGATAGAAGATCTCTACTAAGGAAGCATCAACAATTTTGTTATCCAGAACCATCCTAAAGCACTTGGTGAACCTTTCCCATGTAGTACTAATTGAATCACCCGATAATCATTCAAATCTTTTTATTTGATCTTTGAACTTAAGCTTCTTGGACCTTGGGAAATATCTTTCTAAGAAGGCTCTTTGTAGATCGATCCAACTAGTGATTGAACTTTGTCGAAGCTCCAACAACCAAACAACTATATTTCTAGTCAAAGAGGGAACACTCTCAACCCAACCACATCCATCGAAAGATTTTATGTGCCCATCACACTTTTACAAACAATCACAACATTATGGAGATGACTGTTTGGATCCTTCGAAGGTAGTCCTGTGAAAAGACCATGATTTTGAAGCATTCGTAGGAGACCACTAGACACAATGAACTTAGTGTCTGCTGGTAGTGGTGGAAACGCTATAGCTCTAGTAACATCCATAACTATAGGGTTCAACCTATATTGGTTCCATCCATATGCATTTTCATTGAACGCCCTATGGTGTGGCCTATTTTCTCTTTGTAGTGGGTTTACCTATCTATCAACATCTTCCTCAAATTAACCAATGGCTTCATCAATTACGACATCCTCATTCTCTTGGGCCATTCTCCTTGTGACTCGGTGGATCTCGAAATTGATTGGAACTAAGTGATTGCCTTGGCTCCTTGTGTTGGGCATACAAACCTATTATACCCTGCAAACAAAAATCACGAACAACAAAAACAAAAGTAAAAGTAATATACATGAGAATCTAGAAGTTAAATACTTGAATTAACTAATAGTGAAATCAAGTCAAGAACTTAGCTATATTCCCCGGCAATGGCACCATAAATTTTGATGTTTATGGTACAATAGTAAAGCGGTCGCTATCAAGTATAAACCTAACCAAAGGTTAGGGTCGAATCCACATGGAATACGGGGTTGACGATATTGACTCACTACCAATCATTTCAAGCATCAATTAACTATATTCTCTAAAATTGGGGGGGTGGGGTTTCAATTTCAAATTGATTAACAATTAAAATTCTACACTACTAATGCAAGAAGACAATCAAGTTGAGGGACAACTTGGCAATTGTGTTCCCCATGATTCGTTAACTCAAATACACCAGCTAACATAAACCTAATTGAGACATCGCATGCAGGACGGTAACTTAGGTTCTTTTAGTCCTCTTATGAAGGTAAAGGTCGAATTTCACTATGGCGCTTGGTAGACAACCATGGTATGGCAACTAACTGTTACCCATTGTTCCAGTCAACCTCCCCTTGGTCAAGTTTGGTTGGTTAGATTAGAACACATCAATCGAATCCTATCATCCACTTCCCTTTTCCTATTCATCACTACCTTGGTCGAGATTGTGATAGTAGGCGAGGTTTGGTGTTGGCCATCACCTAAAAAGATTCAAAATGAAGGGAAAGAGACAATACATGCAAATCCCTAATCAAAGAATGCACAAAATTTGGGTTATTTCAAGTCAACTCCTTATAGTTTCGAAAACCCAAGTTGTGGATGATTAGCCACTCATGGCTAGGGCAAACTCACAAACAATGATTGGAATAAACATGGTTTAGAGATTACCCAAGAACAATGAAGAACAAAACCACCTTGACGTTAAGACCACAAGCCTGGATGAATGGAAGTTGAATAAAAGTGATTTCAAGTCCCCTAAAATGGGTCTTCAAAATTAAAATACTAAAATCTACACTAAACCCTAGAAACATTCTCTAAGAATATTCAAAGTTGTTGTAGAATCTATAAAGTGTCGAATCTCTCTTTCAAAAATCCTATCATTAACTATTTATACTATTTACAAAAAGACCCTAAAAGTAAAATAGAAACTACAGCTGACAGTATTTATGGTTCGCAGTTATGACTCATAGGGTGACCAACAAGTCGTAGTCGGGCTTTCGTAGTCAACACTTGGCATTTTGGACTTGGCTACTATGATCCATTGCTATAAGTAGTGGTCTGATCTATGACTCTTAGTGTCTTCTCGTAGTCCTTAGTTACAGTTCTTTGTCCAAATTTTGGCAACATTATTCCTTGCTACGAGGTCCCCTCCTACGAGTCATACTGAGACATACGAATCGTAGGCTGGCCTCATATAACTGACGTTCATTTTGCAAATTCCTAATTTTGAACACTGTTTCTTACTACGAGGTCACACAATGACATTTAGCTTTGGCTATGACTCATAAGGTGGCTTGTATGTCCTGAACTTTATCACAATTTGAAATTTTCTCCCAAACTCATTGCAACCTGTATTTTGTACAAGAACATTACAAAAGCACATAAAAACCATAAAAAGTCTCATTAAGAACATGCAAAATCCTATTTTTAAGGCATCAATGTGATGTAATTTGATAGCACATCAGCTCCAATAGTAATGTCACTAGCATCACACATTAATTCAAAAGAGAGCTCCCAATCTAGAGTTGTTAGGATAGGTTCTTCCACTAGCCACTTCTTCAGAGTCTCAAAAGCCTGCAAACATGTCACCATCAAAGTTAAACTATACCTCTTTCTCCAGTAGGGTGCACCATGGCTTTGAGATTTTTGAAAAGTCCTTGATAAATTTGTGATAGAATCCTTCATGCCCAAGAAAACTGTGAACTTCTTTGATAGACACGGGTGGATCTAGCATTTTAATCACCTTGATATTTGCTCTATCACCTCTATGCCGCACTTAGACACCTTGTGCCCCAAGACTATCCCTTCCTTTACAAGGAAGTGACATTTTCTCCCGTATAAGATGAGGTTGGTCTCTTCACAGTGAGCTTGAACCATATCCAGATTGTACAAACATACCTCGAATGACTCCGTAAAGACTGAGAAATCATCCATGAAGACCTCTACAAAATCTTCCACCATGTCTTTAAATATATCCATCATGCACCTTTGGAATGTGGCAGGTGCATTGCATAGGCCAAAGGGCATACACTTGAACACATATGTACCTTAAAAACAGGTGAATGTGGTTTTCAGTTGGTCCTCTAGGCTATAATGAACTGATTATACCCCACGTACCAATCAAAGAAATAGTAGTACTCCTACTCTGCCAGCCTATCTAACATTTGATCAATGAAATGGACTGGATAACGATCTTTCTTGGTGGAATCACTTAGCTTTTTGTAGTCTATACATATTTTCCACGTTGTTACTATTCTGGTAGGGATAAGTTCATTTTTCTCATAAGTAACAACTATCATTCCCCCTTTCTTGGGGATAAATTGTTCTGGGCTCACCCACTTGCTATCTGAGATTGGAAAGATGATGCCAGCATCCAACCACTTAATCACCTCCTTCTTCACCACTTCTTTCATAATAGGGTTCAACCTTTATTGTGGCTGGGCTACTGGCTTGTGGCCCCTCTCCATGAAGATCCTATGTATGTATAAGGCTGGGTTAATGCCATGAATGTCTGACGTTTGCAAACCCATAGCTCATTTCCTTCTTTAGAGCATAGCAACAACCACCTCCACCTGGGCTGCAGACAATAAAGCAGACAAGATTATAGGTAAAGTGTTATTTTCACCAAGAAAAACATATCTAAGATGTTATGGCAACGACTTCAACTCTAGTTGAGGAGCTTCTTTGACGGAGGGCTTGGGCGAAGGTCCCAATACCCTATTTAATGGTTCAGACACTTTCTTAAGCATGCTGGCATTATTGTTTTTCAACACACTCTCTATTTCTCTTGCTTCAAGGTCATCTACTAGCCTTTGATTCAACAATACCTTAGTTAGAGGGTCCTTGATCTCAACTTGACTAACTGCAGCCTCTGTATCTAATACTTTGATGGCTTCGAAGTCCTCATGTACAATGAGCAACTTCAAAGCTTTGTAGATGTCAAAGACTTCCACCTTATAAGTGGCGTCCCTAGTTAGCTGCCGTGCTATAACATCTATCAATGCCCCTTTTGTTGCTAATAATGGGCATCCTAGAATGAATGGAACCTCTGGATCTGGTTCATAGTCTAGGATGACAAAGTCCATTGGGGACTATAGGGGAACCCACTTGGACTAAGACATCCTTTATAATGCCATTCGGCTTTGGTACCGAACAATCTTCTAGCTGTAACAAGATGGTGGTGGGCTTAAGATCTCCTAGACCCAAATTTATGAACATAGAACTAGGTATGAGATTGATACTCGCACCCAAATCATACAGCCCCTAGCATCTAAACAATTCCTAATCGCTACTTGAACAGTGAAGCTTCCATGATCCTTCAATTTATTTGGAAACTTTTCTTTGTTCAGGAAACTGGAGCTACACTTTTCATTAAGTGCCACAGTCTCGAACTTAGCCAACCTGTTCTTTTTGGCCATAATGACTTTCATGTACTTAGCATACTTTGGGATTCCTCACGAAACATCAATACGAGATGAGTTAATTTGTACTTGTTTCAGGAGCTCGATGAACTTCTGGAAGCACTCATCCTCCTTATTTTTTAACTTTTGAGGAAAAGGAGGAGGAGGCTTTAGTGTTCGGGCCATTTCAGCATTAGGTAGGCTGGGATTGCCAGCCTCATCGGTGCTTATGTCAGTCCCATCCCTCTACTTCGGGATTAATTCTACCAATGGTCTCCCACTTTTGGTGCTAACAACATTCACTTACTTTAGGTTGGGGTCGGTGTTCCCTAACAAGCCACCTTAAGGTCTAACATTCGTTGTGCTTGTTAATTGCCCCAACTACTTTTCTAGATTCTAGAGGCTTTGCTTATTCTGATGAATTTCATCATCCTACCTCTACTGATTAGCTAGAATATTTTGTAGCACTTCACTATCACTCATACTGCCCAACTTTGTTTACTTTATGGGTTGTTGCATCTGCTGATTATAGAATGAATTTCCACCTTGTTATCTGTGTTGAGGAGGTCCTTGACTCTACTGATTTCCACCCTAAGAGAAGTTTGGGCGGTTTCTCTAGTTTGGGTTGTAGGTGTTCCCAAAACCTTGGTGACCATATCTGTTTGCATTGCCAACAAAGTTCACAACCTTTGCATTTTCTCTGTAAAGTTCTATAGTGTGGTCTGCTCCTCCACACATATCACACTAACTATTCTGCTACTATTGGACCATATTCATTGGAGTTGGTTGTTGGCCTAAAGATAAGTTGTTGAAGTGTATTGTTAGCATGTTCTGCATTGCTGACACTTGAGCTTATAAGGTAGTCATAGCATTTACCTCCAACATGCCTACTTGCTTCTGAACTGTCGGTCTGCTAGATCCCCCATTCCATTGAGGATTTCCTTGTTCAATGTATTTAGGAGATCATACAACTCATCATATCTCTTGAAGAGCCTATCCACCTACAACAGAATCAAGAAGAACCTTGGTGTTAGGTTTCAAACCTTCAATGGAAGTATGAACTAACACCTCATTAGCTTGGCAATGATGGGGACAGTTAATGAGGAGAGTTTTGAACCTGTCCCAGGCTTGGTACATAT
Organism: Solanum ossicruentum; assembly: GCA_025774065.1. Taxonomy (NCBI): domain Eukaryota; kingdom Viridiplantae; phylum Streptophyta; class Magnoliopsida; order Solanales; family Solanaceae; genus Solanum; species Solanum ossicruentum. The sequence goes on from JAOTQR010090575.1 coordinate 42,169, forward strand.
TTTCTCCCAGCCTTTTTCTGAAACTCAAAATCTCACTCCTGAGCTTGCTTGTCCTTCAATATGAAAATGATCTTGTCAAGAATTTTTCTGCTAACTCATCCTATGTAGTACCTTCTTGCTTCCCCCAGTAGTGAAAAGGGAAAAATGTAGTCCTTATATAATCTCTATTCATCCCTGTGGGGATGAAAGTGTCAGCGATCTCTAAGAAGTTCTAGAGATGAACCTGAGGGTCCTTATGTGGCAGCCCAGTGAACTCCTTGATGGAGTGCAACAACTGAACCATGTTCTATTTGAGCTCCTTACGACCATCAGGCTCTGGATTCTAAAATAACCTATCACATTGGTAGTGCATGGGATTGCCACATGTCAGACTGGCCTAGCCGCGGCTACTGGTGTAGGATTTTATTAAGCTATCTCTTCTATAACAGATTTGACTTCTTCTTTATTATCCTCCTAGTCTTTCTATTCAATTAGTTCTATCGGCAGAATGGGGTATAAGACACCTGCCCTCCTTCGACGCTATCAAAAGAAAGAGTCTGGATTCTCCAATGTAACCAACTAAGTACCTGCAAACAAAGCATGAGTAAGATCAAGAACAACGAACACAACAAAACACATCAAATATGAAAAATTAACTAATTTCTAATTTTAATTCCTCGGCAATAGAACCAAAAACTTGTGCATGGCCAAAACAAGTAGTACAATGGCCCTTATGAGGAGCCGGATGTCGAACTCAAGGGACTTCAACTAAAATTCAATTATAAATCAAAGATTGTTATGAGAAGTGTGTTTTCTTTGGAAATGATGAAAAGTGTGCGTTAAGAACAAAATAACAAATTATAACTACTATTGTCAATTGATTATGAGGGAAATATCAATGCGAGCTAGATTATGGGATTGTAACCTTTTTGAGAAACATCCTAGACTCAATACTTGCACTTATGTCTAGGTTTCCTAATTATTGATTCACAGGGTTGAAAACACCTAAACATGGTTGCACGTCTCTACCTGCCTACCCTCATTGACAGCCTGACTACATTGTTGAACATGAATAAACATGATTAATGAGAATACTTTAATGTTATCTTCCTGTATTTGAATCAAACTAGGTGTATGGGTAGTTGTCATGGGTCTCCCATACTGATCAATCTATTTTCCTAGGTGAACATGCTCCCTATACCCTTATGTTCTGTTCATTCCGATATCTCTAGAATTCAGAATGAACAATAAATGTACCCCATAGTTGGCCAGAGTATGAAGCATGGATAAAATAAGTATATGAATAATTAATTGGAAAACCATTCATAAATTTCAAATATCAAGAACTAAAACATGGTCTATGGCTACAATCCCAGAATATACCCACAATAATGCTAATAAACAATCAAGAATGGAAATCTAAGAAGAAAACACACCAAAATAACCATAGAATTGAGTCCTCAATCATTTTCCTTGTTCCCACATAAAAACCAGATATAAAATTAATGTTCTAAACTAAATATAAACCTAAAAATCCCATTTCTCACTTTTCCCCTTGCGTATTCAAAGTCTGCGATGCAGACTAGGCTGCTTTTACTATATTTCTATGTTAATGCTGATTGGGACAATTTATTTCTTTCTTTTACAAGTTCATGATGTGTACTTTGACCATTTTCCTATTTCACGCCTTTTCTCCATGATTTTAGCTTGCACAACTTCTTCCATAGGTCCGCGACACGCACTAATGCACTTTTGCTAAGCTGACTGATTTCTTCACTTAAGTCTGCAGTTGTGTCCTTGACCAGACTCCAAATGTGAACGTAGACATACATAATCTTCTCTAAAAACCTGCAAATAAACATAACCAACAAGCTCACTTGACCTAGGATTAGGAAAATAAGCTAAATTACACTAAAAACACCTAAACTCTATGGATTTATCATCTGAGTAAGCTCTACACATAGGTAATTTTGGCTAATTTGGTGTATAAATATGCCTAAGATCACTAGGAAGAGTAATCCTAAACTAAGACAAGTGTGAAATCAGTATGAAGAGTAACTAGGGTATTGTGTTGCCCATAAGTTCTTAACTTGATATTACCAGATAATCCAATCCTTTTTTTAGCATGTAACATGCAGAATGGTAAGTTAAGTTTACCAAACCCTTGGATCTAGAAAAGAGGTAAATTTTACTACATGATTTGATCTATCCCCTCAGTGTGACATTACTAACCCTTACCTATAATTCCAGTACAACCTCCCCTTGGCCCAATTTGGTTGATTATATAAGAAACATCAATCAAATCCTATTAATTAATATCTTTTTCTATTCATTACTACCTTGATGCAGTTAGTAACTCTAGTTGAACTCTAATGTTGTCCATCATTAAAAAACATTTGAATGAAAGAGAATTAATTGATACATGCATGCACACTTTTCAAGAATTACGAACTATTTGATTTTTCCTTATTATTTCTTCATGGTTCCCACAACCCTAATTATGGATTTAGCTACTTATTGTCAATGTAGATGCAACAATCATGAATTTGAATAACAAAATTGAGCACTTGCACAATATGATTAAGAACAATAAATCAAAGCTTTTCACCAAGAATCATAAGATTGATCAAAAGCACAAAATAATTTTTCACAATGTTCCTCTACTGTTCTCTCAAGTTTTGTGTCATTTTCTTTGAAAAATAACCTAAAAAACCTATTAATAGTGTTTAAAATACAAAATTAAAATGAATTAGGAGTACTGGGTCGACAGGCTCTACGGGCACTTCTATGGATCTTATATTGTTTTATGGCTCATAGACGGGGTTTTGTGCACTTCATTTGCAATTCTGGGGGAACTTTTAGCATACTTAGCTATAGGCCGTATAAAGTTCTATGGCCCGTAGGGGTTTCATCTGATGACTTTTCATTAACTCCCCACTTTCTGATCCTCAGGACTTGATATCAAGTCTATGACTCATAAAATCTTCTACGACTCATCTACATGTTCGTAGACTCAACTTTTGAAAATCACCCTTAACTGAAATTTTGTATGAAACCCACTCTACGGCCTGTGGAATTTTCCATGGCCTTTAAAGGGTCTTGTGAAACCTCAATTTCTGCAAATTTTGCATAGTTAGCAAAAAATTGAGCCAACCCCGTAATCCTTCAAAACAAACATAAAAACATATCAAATCTACTAACACCTCTATGAGAACACATTAAATTCCAACTTTTAAGCACCAAAAGTATTGTATTTTGACAGCATATCTGTTTACAAGGCCTATATACGACTCGTAGGTGGAGTACAACTTATGGGTTGGTCCTTAAACATGAACTTCAGGAAAGGAAAAATTGTCTCCAAGTGTGGATAACCATGCCGCTAGTGACAACTTATAAATTAATTGATGGTGCATAGGTGGTGTTGTGAATGAGAGTATTAAACATGAAGAAATTTGGAGTTTCTGAAAAAGGGATCTATGAGTAACAACATGATTTGTAGATTATTATATGGCTTGACTAAGCCCTTTGTAGATGAATCCCAAAAAAGTAAGAAATTGACTAAGTATGGAAGGACTCTATGAGCCCAACCACGACCCGTAAGTTAGTATACGACTTGTAGAAGATGGTCTCACGGTTTGGGTTAGCAAAATAGTTTTTGAAATTTTGAAAAGGACAATAGGATGGATAGGACTACAGTCCGTGGTTCAAACCACGACCTATAATCGGACTTCTGTAGATTCACTTCGATAGTTTTAAAAAGGAAAATTTGGTCATTTCTGCAAATTGTATTACTATATTATGTCATTTTTGGGATCCTTAGAGCCCTAAACCAGACCTTAAAACCCTGAGAACTTTAGTTATTCTCCCATTCTCTTATTCCTAAAAAAATTCTAAGGCAAATACTCTCTCTAAAAAGGTCAAGGCAAAGCTAGGGTTTCACGTTCTTCCCAAAAGATTCAAGCCTTTCTTCTTGGAGACTAATTGAGGTATGTGAATTTTATTTGTAGGTCTCCTTTCACCCACAAAGAACTTCATAATGTCCTTTATCTTTTCTTTATGTTCCTTCATGATAATATGCAGTTAATGATGATTTCATGATAAATCATGCTTTTAAATGATTTCAATGATATACTATGAAATTTTATTAAGTATTTATATGATATTAAGTTATTGATGAGGACCCTAATGGTGAGAATTATCGATGTTGAAGTGTGGATTGTTATACATACTTTAAATGAGCATGTTTTCTTTGATTATGCATGATTTTATGATTTACGATTGTTCCAATTTAAAATCTTAGTCCACCTGTTTTCAAATAGCATTGCATGATTTATGATGATAATTATGGCATTAAATCTAAGTTTAAAAGTTATGACTTGTTAAAGATATAAGTATGTTGACAATTGCCCCAAAAGATGTTTAAGAAGGTCCCAAGATAAATGGATAATTCTCATTTGGTGGTTCCTTAAGTTTGAGCTACTCTTATGATGTGCTACTTATGAATCTACAACAACAACATTACAACAACAACATTATCCCAATGCCTCAAAGGCTCCCGCCCATTGCGGGGTAAGGGGGGGAGGTCGGATGTACTTATGAATCTAAATTCCATATATTGACTAACCATATGTTTTAAAGATTCCATGGGATGACTTAGCACCAAGAGGACCTTGGGATTGGGGCTCATTTCGTTAGTTAAGGCATGATGCCCTAGTGATGAATCTCATTGTCCCTTAACTATTTGCCACCATAGGAGCCCTTGTAGGTTGGGCTAGTGGATCCACACAGTCCATTTATGTTATATTAAGATGGATGTTAAGTGATAGAGTTTCAACTGACAAGTGATCTCCCCATGCCAACGTTGGAGGTTATGTTGAAATCCATGTAGTAGCTCACATGATCTTATATGTCAGTTAAGGTCCACTCCCACAAGTTTATGACTCTATGATATGGTTTTATCAGATGTGATCTCTTATGTATATATTCTCATTCATCTTGGCTGATATTCCTTGTGCATGCTTAAGTTTATATTTATGTACTTCTATCATCTCTTATAACATGTTTTGCTTATGAATGATGGCATTACAATTTCATGTTTGCATTTGTAGCTCACAAACTTAGTACATCCCAAAAGTACTAACACATATTTTGCTTGTACGATTTAACCATGTAGGGGCAGGTACTCCTCCACCAGCTCATGGCTATTTTTACGGTGTTCAAGACTAATGCCTTTATCATGGTGAGCCCTTAGTTCGGGACTCTATCATTTTCTATTCTAGTTGTATTTTCTTTTGAGACAATAGTGTATGTGTTGTCCCTTTTGAGGCTTTTACATTCTATGTTGCTTTTGTATGAAGTCTTTTCTATTTGATGGAAATAGATTACTACTAGTTTCGTCCATCTACATTTTAAATTTGTATGCTTTATGGAAGAATGCTAATGTTTCTTTTAAAAGTTGCATCATTTTCATAATATGGTCCCATAGATCCTTTCCCCATTTTTATTCTACAAAGTTTAATTTATGCCTATGAATGCTTAGGATATTAAAAATGGCTTGGGTGAGGTGCCTTCGGGTATCTTATTCGCCATGTGATGACTAGGCTCTACGTCAGGTCGTTATAAATTTGGTATTAGAGCATGAGATTTTAAAATGTTCCTTGAATATCCATATATATCCCATGAGTAATGTCTCATTCAAGGTTGTGAAGGGCGCCACTATCTTGAGTATGAGGCTATGAGATAGTTTAGGAAAGTCTTCCCTTCTTTCTTGTTCAGGTCATGCCTTTAGAGTTGTACTAAGATTTTCCTATCACTAACAATGACCTATGTGATTATGTCATGACCTAAACATAGGGCCTAGGTGTGACTCGGCGAATGAGAACACGAAGGCCCCTAAACAAGCCTCTTAAATCATAATATCACATTATTAGTTTAAATGGTAGATGACAATGAAATATGGGGAATGGGACTGCGGGACAACTTGCAACCATATGCAGAAACATAAGTTAAATAGTTCAAAACATACCAAGTGTAGTAATAGTCCAGATACACCTATAAACAATGACAATAAACAGAGCCAAGAATACACGTCTAGGCTCCTCAATACTAAGTCAAAATGAAAGTACATTGAATATTTGAAGGAAAATCTTAAAGATAAGGGTTCTTTTCCCAATAAATGGGAACTCATCAAAGCTCAAAGTCTTCATGAGCAATCTAGCCATGCGGAGGAGGATGAGGTAGATCGCCTGTCCCTACATGATTATAGCATGTAGTCAAAAATACGGTTAGTAAACTAGAATGTACTAAATATGTAGGTAAGCAAAGCAACAAGTAAATATAATGACAATGACTACTTACACAATATGACAAACTCCAAGTTTAAACAATATATTTTTAGTTCCAAAGTAAAGTGTAAAGTAATGCCATGAAAATGCATAGAGAAGTACATAAGCAAATAAGTGTGCGATTAAAACCATAACCGACAAAATAATATAAGCTATAATATGGAATACCAATGTCATACTCCACACCGGCCAAAGAGTGAGTCAACTTGCCAGGGTATAACTCCAGAAACAGAAATATTAAATGGATCCACTAGTCAGAATGCCTAAAAAGCCATAATCAAAATATCCTATGGTCGCATATAAGACCCTTTAGGTTGAGTCTCACTCCTAACTCATTTGGTGCTAAGTCAAAATCCCACAGAAACAGATAATGCATATTAGAATAATCAAAACTTAATTTAGTTCGGAAAGTCATAACTCGTAAAATAAATCATATTTGACTTGTACTTAGAATAGCTCCTTAACAAAGATTCAAAATGAAACTGAATGGGTCTTAAGTCACCCAATATTATTTCATACTTGTATTTACTTATTCTTGTCAAAAATCATAAGTTCATATTATGCCATGAAAGCCAAATATCCAAAATTCATAACTCAACTTAATTCATGTTTGGGACTGGTTCAATAACCTTAAAATCACAAATTTTATAATAAAAAAGTCACAATAATCATAGGAACATGTTAGGATAAAATCATAATAACTCATTTGTGGATCTAAGACTTGAAAATATAGGTTAGCTTAAATAATGCAAAATCTAAAATGTTTGAATTAAATTATGTAAAGCCTTGATAAATATCATAAATAATCATAAAATATATGAGTAACGATAAATAAGTAAATATCAATTAGTATACAATTATATATAAATCAAAGATTCAAAATTCGTAATTCTAAATTTAGTTTTCGAAGAGGACTTCTTGGTTGAAAAGAAACGAAGAATCAAACCTACATCCCTTGTTTGATTAGCCTTGAGAAGTGAAGAGATTTGGTGGAGATCTTGAAGAGTATTTAGCCTAAGTGTTGAGAGTATTTTGGGAGAGCAATGTAGATTAGGGGATTTGGTTTCTTTGATGAGTGATGTAGCAACTAAGTAGAGGGGGGTTATTTATACTAATTTTGGAGGGGAGGGGGTTATAAAGGTCATTTAATCACTAAATAGTGGTAAAAAATGTGTAGGGAAAAGGGTATAAAATCATGTGGTGCAAGGGGCTTTTTGACTCACTTTTAAAAAGAAGAAAGATGTTAAACACAAGGGAGTGGGCATGAGACCTAGGTATGGCAACATTATCCTTTCCCATGGTGCTATGGAATGGTATGGTATGGCCTCAAGTTGTGCTAAGGCCATGCCAAAGGCTGCCCATGCAAGCCATGCAACAATGGAAGAAGAATTACTCCCAAACAAGTCAATTACGCAACCTTCACGTATACCTTCATTTCGAATAATTCCTAACGCAAACCAAACTTCATTTTTAGTCTTAACTTCACATAACATTGCCCCCAAAATATTGTACCAAGGACAAATCAACTGCCCTTCCAAGACCACCTCAACAATCACATACCTAAACCAAGCTAATCGCTAAGACAACGTTCATTTCAAATTTTATTTAACTCAATAGGAATTCACTTGAGCATTATCTTTTCACGCAAGTATAGACTTAAAAACACCTAGTACATTACAATATCTCCCCCTTGGGATCATTCATCCCCGAATGAGACAAGGGTAATTTGAATGAATAGAAATTGAAATAGTGACTAAGAGCTTAACAAGTCAAAATGCAAAATATAGCTTATTTTCGTGCAAAACTTATATAAATATCATAAAGTAAAATCAAAATAATTATTCATGCTTAATAATTATAATAGTAACAAAATGGTACAGAATGTGGAATTCGGACTCAAGGAATAGAATTACCTACACCTTAGGTTTGATTAGTTAGGAAAAGATGGGGATATTTCTTCATCATGTCTACTTCAGCTTCCCATGTAGTACTCTCAATATGCTGGTTCCTCCAAAGCATCTTGATGGATGCCACATCCTTATTTCTCAACCTCTTGACTTGTCGATCCAAAATTTGTATCGGTACTTCTTCATAAGTTAAATTTTCTCCAACCTTCATAACATCCAATGGAACTATAGAACTTGCATCACCAATGCACTTCCTTAACATAGATAAATGGAAAATAGGGTGAAACAACTCCATCTCATTAGGCAACTAAAGCTCATAACATGCCTTCCCAACCCTTCTTAAAATTTTGTAAGGACCCACAAATCTTTGGCTCAACTTGCCTTTTTGCCAAAATAAAAACACCCTTCATAGGTGAAACTTTGAGATACACCCAATCTCGCATATCAAATTCATGATCTCTCCTCCTCATATCCAAATATGACTTTTGTCAGCTTTGAGCCATTTTCAATCTGTCTCTTATAATCCTCACTTTTTTCATAGCCTCCAAGACCAAATTCAGGCTAATAATGCCATTCCACCTACCTCAAACCAGCCAACTGGTGATCTACATCGCCTACCATAAAGAGCTCCAAATGGAGCCATCTCGATGCTAGAATGATAACTGTTGTTATATGCAAACTCAATAAGAGGTAAGTGATCATCCCAATTACCCTTAATTTCCAAGACACATGCTCTCAACATATCCTCCAATGTTTGAATGGTCCTTTCAGCTTGACTATCTGTTTGGGGATGAAATGCAGTACTCAGCTTAACTTTGGTACCCAAACCTTATTGGAATACCTTCGTAAAATGAGAAGTGAATTAAGGGCCACGATCTGATATTATTGACAAAGGAACACTATGTAACCGGACTAACTCACGAATATATAACCTTGCATAATCTTCAGCACTATACGAAGTCTTAACCGACAAGAAATGAGCTGATTTGGTCTTACGATCCACAATCACCCAAATTGAATCATATTGTTTCCGAGTTTGAGGTAATCCAACAATGAAGTTCATATTGATTTCCTCCCACTTCCAAGTTGGGATTTCAATGTCTTGAGTTAGCCCACTGGGCCTTTGATGCTCAGCTTTCACTTGTTGACAATTTGGACACTCGGCTACAAACTGTGCTATGTTTTTTTTCATATTGCCCCACCAATAGACTTTCTTCAAATCTCGATACATTTTGGTGCAACCCGAATGAATGGAGTAAGATGAATTATGAGCTTCTTATAAGATCAAGGTTCTCAATCCATCTACATCCGACACACACAACCGACCTTGATATCTAAGGACACCATCTCCACCTTATGAGAAAACCTCCACTTTCTTTTGTCTAAATAATTTATTTAATTCAATCAAAGTAGGGTCAAGGTCTTACTTTGACTTCACATCAACTATCAAAGAAGATTGAGAACCATTATGAACAAATATGCCACCATAATTAGTACCTTCCAACCTAACACCCAATCTAGCCAACTGATGGACTTTCTTTGCCAACTCTTTCTTTTCACCCTCAACATGACTCACACTACCCATGGTTATTCTACTCAAAGCATCGGCCACCACATTGGCCTTACCTATATGGTAGTGGACACTCATATCATAGTCTTTGAGAAGTTCAAGCCATCTCTGTTGCCTTAGATTCAAGTCCCTTTGAGTGAACATATACTGCAAGCTCTTGTGATTGGTAAATACATTCATGTGAACCCCATAGAGATAGTGATGCCAAAATTTTAGAGAAAACACTACCGCTGCCAATGCAAGGTCATGAGTTGGATAATTGTGCTCATGCACTTTCAACTGTCTAGAAGCATAAGCTATGACCTTACCATTTTGCATCAACACGCAACCCAACCCAACCCCAGATGCATCACAATATACCACAAAACCATCCAAACCATCTGGAAGAGTCAAGATGAGAGCAGAAGTCAGCTTATCTTTCAATGTCTAGAAACTCTTCTCACATTCATCAGATCACACAAACTTGGACTTTTTCTGGGTCAATTTGCTTAAAGGAGATGCGATTGAAGAAAACCCTGCTCCAAACCATCAGTAGTAACCTACCAAACCCAAAAAACTCCTTATGTCAAATGGAGTTAAGGTTCTAGGCCAGTTATGCACTACCTCAGTCTTCCTTATGTCTACCAAATACCTTTATCAGTCACCATATGGCCTAGGAAGGAAATTCACACTTGTTAAATTTGGCGTACAATTTCTCATCTCTACAAGTTTGAAGGAATGTTCTCAAATGTCTCTCATGTTCCTTATCACTTTGGGAGTAGACTAATATGTCATCAATAAAGACTACAACAAGGTAGGGTTTGGAGACCTAATTCATAAGATCCATAAATATAGCCGGCACATTTGTCAATCCAAAAGACATTACCAAAAACTCATAGTGCTCATACCTTGTTCTAAAAGCTATCTTTGAAATATCACTTTCCCTAAACTGTAACTGGTGATACCCAGAACAAAGGTCGATCTTAGAAAAATATCTAGCTCTTTGTAGTTGGTCAAATAAATCATCTATCCTCGGAAGTGGATACTTATTCTTAATGGTGACTTTGTTGAGTTAACGATAGTCAATGCACATTTGGAGTGACTTGTACTTCTTCCTTACAAATAGAACAGGAGCACCCTATGAAGATTTGCTAAGCCCAATAAATCCCTTCTCCAATAAATCTTTCAATTGATCCTTAAGTTCCTTGTTGGTGCCAACCTATAGGGTGGAATAGAGATATGTTTGGTATTGAGAAGGAGGACTATGCCAAAATCAATTTCCCTTTCAGGAGAAATACCAGGAAGATCTTCGAAAACACATCGGGGAACTTATTAACCGTAGGAACTGACGCAAGAGAGGGAACCTTAGAAGACACATCTCGAACCCTAACCATATGATAGATACACCCCTTAGATATCATCTTTTGAGCTTTAAGATATGAAATAAACCTAACCCTTACCACAGAATCTTGCCTTTCCCACTCAAACAAAGGTTCATTAGGAATTGGAAATTTAACTTTACGGGTTCTACAATCTTTGGTGGCATAAGAGGCATGTAACCAGTCCATACAAAGGATGATATCAAAATCTACTATAAACAATTCAATAAGATTACATGGAAGAGTCTTATACATAATAGACATAGGAACATTTTTATAGACTCTTTTAGCAACTATTGACTCACCCACGGGAGTAGACACAAGAAAAAGGTTATGCAAAATTTAGGGACTTAAATTGAACCTATTGGCAAGGAAAGGGGTCACAAAGGATAAGTTGGCAATAGGATCCAGCAACATATAAACATAAACATCAAAATCAAACACTTTCAACATACCCATGACAAGATTTGGCTGATCTTCCACCTCTTTCCTCCCATGTAGTGCATATAACCTATTGTTGCAAGGACCACCACCTTGTTGTACAGCTTGTGGCTTTTGGTCCATCTGCATATCTTTACCATGCGGGCGAGTGCCCTTACCCTTATTATGAGCCATGGGGTAATTGGCAATTTTGTGACCTAGTTGGCCACATGCAAAACAACTTCTCAACTCCCAATAGGACACACCATCATGATTAATAGAGAAGAATTTCAAATTCTTAGTAGTAATTTTTGCATGTTGGCCAAGCTTGAGCATGGCCACCACTTTGTTGACCCTTAATATGTTGAAATCGATCATTAGTATGCCTTTTTGTTGAAGGCATTTGAAGACCCTTGTTGTTGGAACCTTTTGTTTTGATGACCTCGGTTGCTATCACCACCTTTGTGAGCTTGATACGCACTATCATACCTCGTCCTCTCACCATCATTTTTCCTCAGCTTGCGAATCTTCTTTTCCACAAGTTGCTCGGCATAAATCACAATCTAAGAAAAATCCATGTCTTGGATTAGTAGAGCAGTTTGGCATTCTTCAGTGATGAGGTCGGAGACTCCCGAAATAAACATATTCATCCTATCCCTAGGATTGGATACCATCATAGGAGCATATTTGGAGAGTGTGTTGAATTTTAGTGAGTACTCGTGAATGCTCATGATCTTTGCCTCAAGTTCATAAACTCTTTCATTTTGGATTCCCTTAATTCAAGAGGGAAAAGGCGGTCCAAGAATGCAACCTTGAATTCTTCCCAATTAATTGGACCACCCAGCACCCTTTCACCTTCCCACTGATCATACCAAATCTGGGCAAGGCTTTTAAGTTGGTAGGCTGCCAACTCCGCCTTATCCTCCGATGACATACCCATAATCGAGGGCACCTTGTATACCATATAAAAGAACTCCATGGGATCCTCATCAATTCTATACCAATAGAACTTTGGCGGGTTCATATGGGTGAAATCTCTCACCCTTACTGCCTGGTGGGAGCTTGAGGTGGAGCTTGCGTAGCGTGATTGGTAACCATTTAAGCCAATATTGAGATAACATTCCTGAACTTAGCATAGGACATATTACCCTCTTTTAGAGGTTGTGGAACCTCATGTACGGGAATATTTCTTGGTGGCATTTTCTACAGTGCAACGAACAAGTCATTAGAAGGAAAGGTATCTTAAGTTACACTAAGGCACGATTTGATTTAAACAAAGAAGTGAGACAATCGTAAACATCCCATAGCCTCCTATTCATAGTTGTGGCGCGCTTCACCACCATTAAAAAGACTCTACTAGATGTGGTGTGTGGACTTCCAAGGATCATTATAAAATCTTGTGCTCTGATACCAAGCTTGTCACAACCCAAACCTAAGGCCTAGGTATGACACGGTGAATGAGAACTCGAAGGCCCTCAAATAAGCCTCTTAACTCATAATTTCACATTATAGGTTTAAATGGTAGATGATAATGAAATATGGGGAATGGGACTACGGGACAACTTGTAACCATAAGCAGAAGCATAAGTTAAATAGTTTAAAACATACCAAGTGTAGCAATAGTGCAGACACACCTCTAAACAATGCCAATGAACAGAGCCAAGAATACAATTCTAGGCTTCTCGATACTAATTCAAAATGAAAGTATATCAAATATTTGAATAACAAAGGAAAAGCTTGAAGATAAGGGTTCTGTTCTTGATAAATGAGAACTCACCAAAGCTCAAAGTCCTTACGAGCAATCTAGCCACACAAAGGAGGATGAGGTAGATCACCTACCCCTACATGATTATAGCATGTAGGCAAAAATGCGATTGGTACATTGGAATGTACTAAGTATGTGGATATGCAATGCAACAAGTAAATATAATGACAAGAATACTTTCCCAATATGACAAACTCCAAGATTAAACAATATGTTCAGTTCCAAAGTAAAGCGTTAAGTAATGCCATGAAAATACATAAAGAAGCACATAAGCAAATAAGTGTGAGATTAAGACCATAACCAACAAAATCATATGAGCTATAACATGGAATACCGATGTCATAATCCACACCAGCCAAAGATTGAGTGAACTTGCCAAGGTATAACTCCCAAAACAAAAATACTAAATGGATCCACTAGATAGAAAGCCTAAAAAGGCATAATCAAAATATTCTACGGTGGCACGTAGTTATGAGGTTAGAAGCTTTATATAAGACCCCTTAGGTTGAGTCCCACGCCTAACTCATTGGGTGCTATGTCAAAATCCCATGGAAACGGACAATGCATATTAGAAATAATCAAAACTTAATTTAGTTCGGAAAGTCATAACTGGTAAACTAAATCATATTCGACTTGTACTTAGAATAACTCCTCAACAAAGATTCAGAATGAAACTGAATGGGTCTTAAGTCACCCAATATCATTTCATACTTGTATTTACTTATTCTTGTCAAATATCATAAGTCCATATTATGTCATGAAAGCCAAACATCCAAAGTTCATAACTCAAATTAAAGCATGTTGGGGACTGGTTCAATAACCTTATCACAAATTTTATATTCAAACAAATCACAATAATCATAGGAACATTTTAGGATAAAATCATAATAACTCATTTGTGGATCTAAGACTTGAAAATATAGATTAGCTTAAATAATGCAAATTTGAAATGTTTGAATTAAATTATGTAAAGTCTTGATAAAGATTCATAAATAATCATAAAATATATGAATAACCATAAATTAAGCAAATATCAATTAATATGCAATTATACATAAATCAAAGATTGAAAATTCATATTCTTAATTTTGTTTTTCAAAGAAGACTTCTTGGTTGAATGAAAACCAAGAATCAAACCCACACAGGTTGCTTGATTAGCCTTGAGAAGAAGAAGAGATTTGGTGTAGATCTTGAAGAATACTTAGCCTAAGTGTTGAGAGAGTTTTGGGAGAGTAATGTGGATTAAGGGATATCATTTCTTTGAAGAGTGATGTAGAGACTAAGTAGAGGGGAGTTATTTATATTGATTTTTTTTGGGTGGGTGGGGGGATTTATATGGGTCATATAATCACTAAAAAGTGGTAAAAAATGTGTGGGGAGAAGGGCATAACATCATGTGGTGCAAAGGGGATTTTTGACTCACTTTTAAAAAGAAGAAAGATGCCAAACACATGGGAGTGGGCATGGGACCTAGGTATGGAAGCATTATCCTTTCCCATGGTGCTATGGCATGGAATGGTATCGCCTCAAGTCATGCTAAGGGCATGCAAAAGGATGCCCATGCAAGCCATGCAATAATGGCAAAAGAATTACTCCCAAACAAGTCAATTACGCAACCTTCACATATACTTTCATTTTGAATAATTCCAAACGCAAACCAAACTTCATTTTTAGTCTTAACTTCACATAACATTGCCCCCAAATACCAAGGACAAACCAACCGCCTTCCAAGACCACCTCAACAATCACATAATTAAACCAAGCTAATCGCTAAGATAACTTTCATTTCAAATTTTACTTAACTAAATAGGAATTCACTGGAACATTATCTTTTCACATAAGTTTAGGCTTAAAAACACCTGGTACATTACAGATTATTTCTAGATCATGCAGCTAAGGAGAGCTCCACACCATAGAGTCACTCCCAAACAACAAGTCCTTCCACTTCAACAAGATGATAGAATTTCTTATGCGTTGTTCTGAGATGCCTTCACCATATTGGCTCAAGCATTAGACAACCAAGTGATGAGTGCATAACTCACACTTATTTCTCAAGCATTAGACAACCAAGTGATAAGTGCATAACTTGCACTTATTTCTTACCCTTTTCTTAAGGTTTTATGTTGTTAAATTTATAACTTGATGTTATTTGTGCTTTGAATGTTGTATGTTACAAGTACTTATGGTGTAGATTTGTCTTGGCTAAGGAGAATTGAAGGTTGGAGTTGAATTGAAGCTAGAAGAGCTAAAATGCACAAAATGGTACCTGGCAGCAGATACACTCTGTGAACATGACCTTTAGGCCTGCAATCACAGAGTCATAACATGCAGAGAAGCATGAACGTGCTAGTCCCAAGCATGAATGTGGAGCTTAAGGAGACACAACCTCCGCGATCGTGAAATGCTGAGCATAATCATGGGATGTTTCAATGACCAGCGTTGGGACAGTTTTGGAAATTCACCATTTTTAGTCTCAAAATCACAATATACACGAACTCCTAACTCTTATTCTTTATCATTGAGGAATAAACACAAGAACATTGATACATTCTTGAAGAAGATAACATACCTTAGTGTAGATTTAGTTTACGGGGAGGATTTAGAGCAAGTTTTTTATAAATTCTTGAGTGGATTGAAGAGTGTGGGCTTCACTTGTATTATCTTTCACTCGCACTTTCTTTCCTTGTTCATGAATGCTAAATTTGTAGATTTAATTGAATCTTGGTTATTTATTTATATATGGGTCTTGATTATTTCTCTTGCTTTCATGCTTAATTGATGATTTACTTGCAAAATCAAGAGGGTTTCTGCCAAATTGGTTTAATTGCTTGAATTGATTTATGGGTTCTTGTATATCTTCTTGTTTAACTTAAATTTGAGGTAGGTCTTTAATTCTAGATTAATTCTTCAATTACTACTCTAGTGGATGTAGTTCAGGGGTATCTAATAGTTTAGAGTTAGTATAGTATGTGAGGAGTGTGAATGCACATATTTAGTACTGGATTCTAAGCATGAACTTTAGCTAGGCATTATGAAAAGAGGGATAGCACGGTAAGAGTGATACTATTACTTAGAGATTTGATCTATTAGGCTTGAAATAACATAAGAAAGAAATTAAGATGACTTGAAAGAAGTGTGATGTTATGAGTACGGTGTATATGACCCTTACATAAAAGTAGTAAATTGAGGCAAAGTTACTAGAAATAAAAAAGGTCTAAGATGTATATCCAGAATAGTATATAATTGTATGAGACTTTAAGTTTTTTACTATGGTTGCCATAATAGATTTGAGTTGTCAATGTGGAGTGGGTTGATGTAAATATTTTCTATTACCTTTAACCATTGAATCGAAGGGGCTTAGCTATAGATAATGAGGAGTCCCCCACTATAGTCTAAGTTTTCTTTAGTTAGATGTATGTGAACATAGAAGATAAGTGCTAGCAGACTAAAAAAAATAAAACGCTAGTTCATAAAAGTCATAAAAAGTGACTATTATGCCAATAAGAGCAACAAGTATAGAAAGATGCCTATAAAGATGGAACAAAGCTAAGACTAGTATCTTAGAAGAAATTTTGGTTGTAGTTTCATAAATTTAGTATTACATACTATGTAAATTTAAGCATTCTTGTGTATAGTAATGCCTCAACGGGGTGGAGGGTTGTGCTTATAGCTTAGTGAAGAGAATTAGTTTCTACACTTAGGGAGGTAGTGTTTGAGCTAAGGGGGAGATGATAAGGTAATGAGTCAAAGTAGGTCTTAAGCTTTTGATGGTGATGAGTTGATCTGAATGAGACATTGATGCTTTTCCATCTTATGTATTCCTTATACTTTAGTCGAGGTGATATCTTATTCTTGTCTTATGTAAGGGCACTATGCCCATGATCTAGACCCATGCACCTCATATTAATTTAGGTTCATGATCAATTCTTAAAGTGAGAAGAGCTAAATTCACTCAGTAATTCTGATCCTATCTCGTGAACTAAGAGTTTTCAGTCATATGTTACACAAGATAAAACTTGAGTTTCACAGTATGTACAGTTCCATAAACTCGTGATAGGCCTTAAAACACTAGTGGCATGATATCATGTTATGAAAGCTATCTGATAAGATTTCTTGAATGAATTGTGCTTATTATGGGAGAGAATGCGTATTACTTGCTTACGGTGATAGTTATAGCATGCTTATTATGTTTAATGTTACAGATAGGGAGAAAAAAAGAAATGAGATCTTGTAGTGTGTAACATATTGGTAAGGTATATTGATATGCCTCTTGATAGGAGTTAATAAGAATATGAGTGTAGAGGTGCTATCATAATTTTGAAGATTTCTAAGTGATGTTGACCTTAAAGAAGCTATAAAGTGGTTAGAATGATAAGTTTGAATGTGTGCTCATCGTTAAGTGAGAGATAGTCATAACCTATGAATGATTTAATGAGTGTCTTGAGTAAGTGTACTGGAGTAGTAAGTAGGAGTACTATTCTCTAAATAAAAGTCCTTATGAAGGTACAGAATAGGAATCTTATGGGATAGATTATAGGAGTATGATTAGCTTGTGGGTGGTACTTTGTGACCTTGAATTAGGCTTGAATATGGAAAAAGTATGCAATTATACTTAGGCTTTTATTAGAGCTATAAGCTTTAGTTAATGAAGTGTTATATTCGAGAAGACGAGGTAGTTGAGAGGAGTTATTGAGTTGAGAATAAACAATCATACCTCTTGATGTGTCGTAGCCTTATTCTTATACCAATCTAATAATTTTCCTTTTCATGTTATGAGGAATTTTGAGCATTACGAGACTATAGCTTTTCTCTCCTTTCTGATACGATGTCTACGAATGAGTTAAGTCTCTTATATCAGAGTTGATGTTTATCCTTGAGTTTGAGTATTTGAGTTCTTGATTGTTTTTGTGCCTTATGCTAGTTCCTAACTTGTCTATCATTCGAGGACGAATGATCCCAAGGAGGAGATATTGTTACACCCTGCAATTTATCAAAATACCCCTAGATAAAATTGCTTGTATAACACATCTTCTTAAATTGTTTTTGCGAATCTGAGGTCGAAATATCGAGCAGGGAAAAAACATTATGTGAGAAAGTGTTCTCAGTTAAATTTTAGGTCAATTGAATTAAAAGATAATCTTTTGAAGCAAAACTGCAAAACCAAAAGGGAATGCGATAGGTGCCTTGCGGACTTACTCCGTTATAGTTCATTTTCTAATTTTGTTCATCAATGCACTGGACAAGTGCAATTTACATAAAATACAAAAATGCATTTGATGAATGAGTTTTATTTGTTATTTTATAGAAAAATAGTTTCTGAATGCATTTTATGTTTTTCATAAAAAAATGAACTGAAATGGAACAAGTCCATGTCAAGAGTTTATTCTGTCACGTCATTTGAGGTTCAGTATTAAAAGTAAGGGCACTCTAGTCTTTTCACAACCCATCCTAGACTAAAACTCTATCATTTTGAGGTCGTTTTTAATCTATATCAATTCATAAGCGTGAATTTTTAATCATTTATATTAATTAATATTAAGTACAAGGGCTAAGGAAAAAAGAGAAGGCTACGTATAATAGATTCAAGGATAATCTTTGTTGTTTGATTCTTCAGTCTTCACTCCAAGTATGTAAGGCCACCTAAAATTCTACTTTCGTGCTTATTTTTTGTTTCTTAGTAAGAAATCTAGCCAAGAGCCAAGTTAGTTTCACTCCAGTGAAGCTGTTGAGAAATACCAAAGTTTTACCATATAATTTTATTACAATTATATTTCCTACTACAAGAATTTCATTGTTGAGCATGTTTCTTAAAATCATGACGTATTATTACAGTTACAAGAATTCTAGTTGAGTTGAAAACTATTTCTCTACCATGTTTTACTTGCACTGAAGAATGATTAGTTTGCTACAAGTATTTACCAAAATTTATGTATCGTTTGAGTTAAAAGATTCTCTTGAGTTGAGTTAAGAGACAAGTTTGAGAAAAGCTAGTTTAAAGAAAATATGTTGAGCCAAGGCTCCAAGTAGCAGATTTTCAGTTTTCACCTAAAGGGGGATATTTTTACGGTTATTAAGCATAGCGTATGTTTTAGGAGTAGTATTGAGCATTGATGTGGGCATGGGTGTCATGCCCTGGTAGGGTACCCAAGACGTGGCCGGCACTCAGAGACTATTGTTGGTCCCCAAACGAACCAATTGGTCTCACCACATTCATTCAATCAACAACCATCATATCAGCGCAAGAAAAAAGATAAATAATGGTTGACAATCTTAATTAAAGGTGTTTCAAAAAATCAACAGGACTAGTATGAAAACAACTAGTCAGACAATATCAAAGTCATCAATCCCAAATCTAGTCTATGAAGTCTCTATCTAGATGGTACCATGACAGATCTTGGCTACTTAAATCAAAGCAAATATAGTACTAACTCAAGCTAGATGAAATTTAAATGAGTATCCTTCAAAGTAGGAGAGGACTCACCAATCGACTGGATGTGATTAGATTCTTAATGATGTGCCTGCTGATATCCCTAACACCTGTGTTTGTATCATGAAAAGATGCAGGCCCAAATGGATGTCAGTATGTGTGTGCGAGTGTGCAAAATAGCCGAGTCAAACAGATATAGGTAGAATAATAATAACTCAAAAATGCTCAATCAAGATGTCAAATGTCTATCTAGATCAATAATGAAGAGTAGACAATGATCAATCAATACAATCCAATCCAATCAAGTCAGAGTACTATTAGTATGGAACCTATCTGAGAGCTTCTCTTATCCAACAAGAATCACTTATGAGTCAATGATTGTATAAAGATCTCTTTAATATTGCCACAATCATCTGGTACTTGTCAGGGTAACGAACGAATCAATCCATAATAAATCGAATCAACCAAGTCCTCTATTGTTTCAGGACCTATCAAGAGGAACACCCGACTTAACAGTTTCACCTCTCTCCTATGTTTGGCAATGTAGTTATTATGTTCAAGTTAGACTTACTCTTACTCAATTTTGGTGATCGATACTCCTCCCAACACTCAATGTTCATAAGACAATCGTTCTTAAACAACTAGTCTCAGTGGACATTTGTCAACTATATTCGTCATATCAACTATTAACTCTTTGGTTACAGTTTCCTATGGTTCAGCTCTTGGCTCATAGATACTCTATCATGCATCATTCTAACTCATAACATTCAGGAAAATAAAAGTAGAGTTAAAACATTTAGGGATTCCATAGGCTATTTAGGTTCAAAATATAATCATGCATGCTCATTTAAATGAAATATGTAAAAATAATAAGAATTCATGCTAGGATTCATGTAGTATGACAAAATGATCTATTTCAAGTATTTAATTCATAAAAAGAGTAACTCATGCAAGATTATATAGAAATACATTAGAATTTAAGAAAAACACCTTCAAGAAATATTCATGGGCGACTCAATTCACTCAAAACTCAATCAATTTGGGTTACGGGACACATGGTAGAATATAATCCATGTTTTGGTTAGCCTTACATACCTAGTAATTTTGAGTCCTGGAACAACTTGGGGAATTCATAAGATGACCTTCAAACCCTAGCCTTTTTCTCCCTTGAATCTTGCTCTAAGTTGGAGAAGGTGTTTTAGTATGAAAATATTGAACTGACATGTCTAGGACTTTATTTAGGTGTAAAAATATCAAGTTTAGGCTTTGAAAGAGTGGGAAAAGATCAAAATAATCTTTCTTAAAAGCTTTCAAAAGTTGTCTATAGGCCAGTTTATAGCCCGTAGGGACCCTTCCCTAAACTTTTGGGCAAATGTTACAGTCTCTAAACCAATTCCACGCCTACAATCGATAGAAGTTTCTATGATTCGTAGATTGGTTCGTAAATTCAGGGACTAAAAAACAGAATTTCAAAAAAAATTTCCACAAGTTAGCAGATGGGTTGTACTTTAATCCATGGCCCATAATAGGTTTCGTATATACAACTCTGCTCTGACAAGCTTCAGTAAAATGGTCATAACTTTTGACTCTGAACTCCAAATAAAGTAAAATTAGTTGCTTTGAAAAGCTAATTCAAAGGGCTTGCATTTGGTAGGTCATGGGCCATATAATTCTTTATATGATAAGAGATATGATCATTTAAAAGTGACTCTTATATAATCCAACATTAGAAACTCAATTTATAGGAAAATTTTGAACTCAACTAAGTACTCGAGGTCTCTTATGGCCCTAATCCATTTCCCACAGATAAGGATGAAGTTTGAAACATAGTTACATGTGAGAATAGAGTTATAGGGTGTCACAATATCTCCCATTTGGGATCGTTCATCCTCAAATGTTAAGCAATTAAGAAACCTATCAATAAGGAACTCAAATACTCGGATACTCATACTCCAGAAATCTACTTCAACTCAAGATTCAGAATTAGAAGACTATCTCTAACATCATTATTAGGCACGAATACAGTTAAAGACATGCATACCCAAATACTCATAGACTCAAGAAGAGCATCAACTTAGAGATAAGAACTCAACTCAACAATGGAAAGTAACTAAGAGAATAGAAATGAATCATTATTATCAATTTCATCATTAGGAGACAGAAGTAGGTGAGGGTATCTAGCCTTCATATCCTCTTCAGCTTCCCATGTAGCCTCTTCAATGGATTGACTTCTCCATAACACTTTTACAGATATAACCTCTTTGGTTCTCAACTTACAAACCTAACAAGTAAGGATTTGGACTGGGATCTCTTCATAACTCAAGATATCCTTCACCCCAATGATTTCAACAGGCACAACCAAGGATGGATCTCCCAAACACTTTTTAAACATAGAAATATGAAAGACCGGATGGATGACTGATAACTCTTATGGTAGCTCCAACTCATATACTACATTTCCCACTCTCTTCACAATTTGGTAGGGACCAATGTATCGAGGACTCAACTTTTCCTTCTTCTCGAATCTTATTACACCCTTCATGGATGACATTTTCAAGTATAGACAATCGTTCACTTCGTACTCTAGGTCTCTTATTCTAACATCAGTGTAGGACTTCTGACGACTCTGTGAATTTCTGACTCTCTCTTGGATAATTTTTGCCTTATCCATAGCCTGATGTACTAAGTGTAGCTCGATTAACCTTGATTCACCTACCTAGAACTATCCAATTGACAATCTACATCTCCTTTCATAGAGAGCCTCATAAGGAGCCATTTGGATGCGCAAATAAAAGTGGTTGTTGTAGGAAAATCAATCAGAGGAAAGTGGTCATCCCAATCACCTGCGAAGTCAACGTCGCAGGCCCTCAATATATCCTCCAAAGTCTATATTGTCCACTCTGCCTAACCATCAGTCTAAGGGTGGAAAGCAGTATTAACGTTCACCTTTGAACCTAGGCCTTCTGAAAGGACTTCCAGAATTGGGCAGTGAATGGAGCTCATCTATCTGATATGATGGACAAAGGAGTACCCCATGTAATCTAACAATCTATCAGATATACAAAAGAGCATAGTCCTCAGCCATATTATTAGTCTTTATCGCCAAGAAGTGGGTTGATTTAGTCATTATTATCAACAATCGCCCGATCAAATTGTGCTGTCTATAAGACCTCGGTTATCCTGTGATGAAATCAATATTGATTATCTCCCACTTTTATTCTAGAATTTCAAAATTCTGGGCTACTCCACATGACCCTTGGTGCTCAATTTTTACTTGTTGGCAGTTTAGGTGCTTAGAAACAAAGTCTGCAATGTCTCTTTTCATCCCACTCCTCCAATTAACCTCTCTCAAGTAGCGGTACATTTTTGTAGATACTGGATGAATGGAATATTTAGAGTTATGGGCTTCTTCCATGGTCCATTCTTGAATACCATCGGCATTTGGAATACACAATTACTACTAAAAAGCTGTCAAAAAATGATGCAAAAAAGCGATGCAGATGGTTCCGTCACTTTTTTCTCGTTGCTTGTTTAAAAGCGACGGTAGCATCACTAAAAAGTGACGTAGTCCATCACCCAAAAAAATATAAAGAAAGCAACGGGCAGTTATCGCTTTTTATTTTATTTTTTTCTTATTGCGATGGACTGCATCGCAAATATTAAAAAATTATTTTTTTGAATAAATAAAAATAAAAATAAGCGATGGACTTTCATTGCTTTTCTGGGTTTTAAAAAGAAAAATTTTAGAAAAGCAACGGACTAAGCGACGTTGTCCGTCGCTTTTCTGGGAAATTGTAAAAAAGAATTGCCTAAAAGCAATGGACTAAGCGACCCTGTCCATTGCTTGTTTATAATTTTTTTGACAGCAGAAACCTACATTTTCTTTGCCCACCTGCATTAAAATTCAAATATACAATATTCCAAAACATATTCAATATACCAATACAACACAATCAACAACAGCCAAATCATTCAAAATACGTCTTAATAAACGCAATTAAACATAAAGAACATAGAAATTCATAGTTTACAATGTTTTAAATTGTTTCAAAGTTCAACAAAAATTCTAAATTGTCCAAAACTAAAATAGAAGGGAACTAAGGGCTATTTTGTAGAAAATCATTTATACTCTCCTTGGAATCATCATAGGGGGAGGACCATTGGGTTAGGTTGAGTACTTGTTGCCTGAGTTCGGCATATTGTTGAGTCATGTTAGCATATTGTTGCGTCATGTTGCATTTCAGTTGGGCCCTTTGTGCTTCAGATTCTGCCAATGCACGTTTAAGTTCTTGAACGTTTTTACTCACGACAGCCATCTGAGTCTCGTCAATAGCCTCAGCTTGACGTGATGATCCAATATCTTGTAAACTGAATTGGAGTCATCGTATATTATTTTGGGCACTCATTGCATAAACATGACCTTTATGGCTCCCGCCTGCAACCTTTTCTATCTAAATTTGATTGGATAACTCCGGGGTTGGCTCGATCGAATCCCCAAACTCTTGTAGATATCACTCATACTCACGCTACATATCGAAAATAATAATTAGACTCAATGTGTATATTAAAAGAAAAAGTTAGAATCAAAATAAGTTATAATTAAAGTTATATTAAATAACTTATATAAGCTTATTCGGCCCTTTCCTCCACCCACTAATCTGGATCTAAGTCATTCTTCTTTTTATTCATATAATACCTTCTAAAAATTTCATCACTTAAAGGAGGTCACCCCAACTCTTTTTCCTACAATTTAAAATATAATTAATAAAAATATATTTTGTATAAATTAAATACTTTATTTAAGAATAATATATTAGTTTAAACCTAAAACTTTAAAAATTTTACCAGCTTCCTATAATGGTATGGACACTCTTTGCACCTCCAACGTGCAATGAGCCACCCTTTAGGCTTCCTTTAGCCTTTTAGCTTGCTTGGACATAGCCTTGAATTTATCGGTATCCCAATGCCAGAGAAAATCTTGATATACATGCGGAGATATCCAAGAACTTCTTTGTCCATCATCCCTTGCTTTCTTTAGTCAGTTAGATAGTCGGGTGCTCATTTTTTTCTCAAGCGTGCTGGCAATGAAGATGTTGTGCTTGAGATGCCAAGTACATAAAGTCTAGCAAAAGTGTTAAGAAATCCTACTTAAGTAAGTAATACTCAAAATATTGTACAGTATTATATGAATTCATTAAACATCATCTGGCGAATATTATTTGGAATCTGCCGCTAAGAGGTGTACGGCTCCGAGTATAACCTCCTAATATTCTCCTTAAGAGCATCCACAACCTGTTTTGAAGATACCACCTGCAAAACACATAATAAACATGATATTAGTTCATCTATAATTTGTTAAGGTAGAAAAAATAAATTAATAAAAATAAAAACTTACAATGCTCCATCAGGCTCAATCATGACTCTCCCACGTCTGTCCCTCTGTCCTGGAGCAAAGTTAAGAACAACTTTGCAGGCTCAAATATAGTAGTAGAAGAAGGTGTAGCTGCTGATGGAACATGCGTGTGATGCTAAGTCAGTATTGTAGGGATAGTACTAGATCACTACTGGAAGAACCCTTAAGTGTCAGATTAGATAGGTAGGAAGACTAATAAGTAGGAGATGCATCAGTAGGAGATGGAGTAGTCGAAGGTGTGGATCGATGAAGTAGAACTGTAGGTAGAGGAACAATCTGATCATATAACGGGAATCTCGACTAGGCAAAAGAAGATGTGCTCCATGGTTGACTCAGCTGACTTTGAAAAGCTAGAGGATCCATAGTCCTAGAAGACATAACATGACTAGCGCCTGGGGCACCCTGAACATCAGGTGCTTGAGAAATCAAGCCTGGGATATCATGAGAATCAATCAGTCTCCTAGACTTCTTCTTTTTCATCCTACCAGAAGAAGTAATCCCAAGATGATCCTGAGATCTATCACCATCACCCAATGACATCTGAATGTAAAATATCACAAATAAAATATATAAGAAAAAATCAAATGAAACAATTTTGTATTAGCAAGATAAATTAAGTTATGTTGTAGCTATAATCTACCAGTCTATTCCTCCTCACTCGTTTCATTATTTACTCCATCTTCGTGTTCCAATTCCTCAGTAACTTCATATTCATCATCCTCCCATTCCTCCTCCTCCGACCATTGAGTCCATAGCCGCATTAGGAACATTCCAATTTGATTTAATGTCATTAATCTAACGGCAACAGACAAAGTAGAATGTGGACTCCCCTCACATAATGGTCGACTAGTCACTTCTAATTCTTCATAGAAGCGTCTTGCTTCTTCAATAGGAGCTTCATTAAAAAATTGTTCATCTTCCATCCCCCTCCTCCTCCGAATTCCAAAATCATCATTAATCATTTGAATAACTCTATTATGCCCAAACGTATCATGTTGAATATTATTATGTTAAAATCTAATTTGACCTTGTGCTACAATCATATTATATTCATCCACGGGCATCGAATTGTAAAACACACCATTCACTCCATCTATTTCTCCATGGTCCACCCATACAAAATATGTAGGCTTAAACCCATTATGGTACAAATACACTACAACTTCATCTGGACGAAGAAATTTCAGGCACTTATATGAACTACAAGGACACCTAAATTAAAGTTCAAGTTCTACATTATATACAAGTTCACAGTTCACAAATAAAGTTCAAAATTTAAGTTCAAAATTAAGTCTAAGTTCAACTTTTGAAAAAATCCTAAAGTTCAAATTTTATATTATATTCAACTTTAAAGTTAACAACTTAAAGTTCAAGTTCCAACTTTAATCTAAGTTCAAGTTAAACACTACTAACTTCAATAAATTTAACAAATTCTAAATTAATGTTCAAGTTCTACATTGTATACAAGTTCAAATTTCACAAATAAAATTCAAAGTTTAAGTTCAAAATTAAATCTAAGTTCAACTTTAAAAAAAATTCTAAAGTTCAATTTTTATATTATATTCAACTTTAAAGTTCACAACTTAAAATTCGAGTTCAAACTTTATCTATGTTCAAGTTAAACACTACTAAATTCAACAATAATTATATTCAACTAATTCAACAGCAATTCTACTTAAACAATATAATTTATTCAAACTTCAAAAACAATTCTAACTCCAATTCAGTTGCAACATTATAATTAACTTCAACAACAATTCCAACAAAACATAACTAATTTGCAAGCTCATTCAAGAAAACCCAAATTCAAGCTAGCTAAAACCTTAAAATTGTTAATTACTCACTAATTCACAAAACATATGCAAATTAACTATGCTAATACCATTGTAACTTCATACAATACTATTCCAACACAAAAGAACTCAATTCATAAACTAATTTCAAAAAAATAAATTTAATGTTTTCCCACAAAAAAAAAATCATTTACTTGTTCACAATACAATACACAAAATAATACTTCTTATATCTTAATTTAAACAATAAAAGTGAAATTGACAAGCTAACAAGTTATATAATTCAAACACATAAAATAATAAAATAATAATAAAAATTAAAGCATATAGAGAAGAAAAATTAGTTACCTTTCTTGTGGGGAGTAGGAAACCACGTTGAGGCAGTGGTGCCGCAGGCCGGATGCTAGTTGGGGATGGAGGGCGACGACTGGGTGAAGGGGCCTGCTAGTTTTAATTTGTAGATGAAATGAAGTTTGAAAGGGGGAAAAAGTAAGAGAAAGTCGAGCTTTTTTTTATATACCCACCTAGGCCGAAGAACGGTGTCGTTAAGTCCTTCGCCCTTCATTAATTTATTTTTGACCATTGACTATAAAAGTGACGGACAGGGCGATGCTTTCTGTCGCTTATATTTTTCAAAAAAATTTAATTAATACAATAAATATATCAAAAATACGGAAAATTCCTCAAAAAAATATGATGGACTTTTAGACGCAGTCTGTCACTTTTTATTAAAAAATATATATACAGACATAAAGGCGATGGACTGCGACCTATTGTCCATCGCATTTTGGAGCGATGCAGTTGAAACAACCCAAAAAGTGCCTAAAAACGTGCCTCGAAAGTGCCCGAATCTTGTTTTTCGTATATCCAAAAATCCATTTGTTATTTCAAAAACTTGACTTCATATTCTTGTTCAGGGGATCCAAATTAAGGTGACAAGGGTCTAATCTTTAGTTTAAAGCAAAAGAATCAAATTATGAAATTTTACTTGGTGCAATTTCCAGTGAGGGTCCGTGACCTCTCAGCGACGCGGAGAGGTGTATTTTCTACACTATTTTTCCTAATCCGTCTAGATTTTTCTATGTGTTGGGCCTAAGACTTCCCAAACGTATTTTTACCTATATTTAGCCTTATTTCACCCTCATATCACCCTAAACATACCCCAATACTCACCAAGATACTTAGCCAAATATTTGCTCCTAAATTCAAGTCCCAAACTCAAGACCAATCTTAAGGATTCCATCAAGGATCTCACTCAAGCTTCAAGTCTCCATTCTCAATCTTCTTCAAGGGTTCTCCAAAGTCAAGGTATGTGGTGTTGAACCATTGGGTCCTTCCATCCATGGAGCCTAAACCCTCTTTTTACTAATATTTCATGATTTAAAGTCGATTTTACATGTGGGTCTAGTATATTGAGAAATTTACTGCACAGTGATTTTTTGTTCATGAAAGTATGGTTGTTTTAACTTGCTTTGAGCTCTAAATCTTTGGATCTAATGTTTGATTTGATGAGGAGTTTTGATGTGACTGTCTTAAGGGTGTTGAAAGGTGTTGATTGATGGTTTTACTACAGATTTTCTTGCATGATTTCATCTCCAAATTGCATGGTCTTTTACCCCCATTACGCACCCCCAAAGTGTTTGATAAAATGTCCAGATGTGTTTTCTTGAGGAGTTGAAGGTCCAAAGCATGAGATATGATATGAATGATGTTTTAATAATGAAATGAGCTTATGTACATGATATATTCTATATAAAGTATTGCATTAGACCATGCCTAATTCGGGGAACTAAGAGCCCGAACAACCGAGGTGGGGGTATATACTCATCAACCATATGAGGGGTTTGTACCACACCACCAGGGTGATGGGGTGAGATCATCATTAACCGAGGTAGGGGTTTGTACTCATCAACTAAGGTGGGGGTTTTTACTTATCAAACCATGTGAGGTGTTTGTACTTCACCACCAGGGATTATCATCAACCATGTGAGGGGTTTGTACCACACCACCAGGGTGATGGGGTGAGATCATCATCAACCGACCAAGGAGTTTATACTTTGGAAATCTAGTTGGTCTATGCTTCACGAATGACACCCTATATGAGCATAAGTTACTTAAGCATGTTTTACGTATGCATTGATCATACACATCATATTATTATATCATGCCTATTGTCTATTATCATATATGTTGACTATGAAGCATATCTATTGTTGCAATGCATCCCACATACTTAGTACATTCAAACGTACTAACGTATACTCTTGCCTACATAATATCACCATGTAGGAACCAACACTCAACTTGATCATCCTCCTCCTCCCCGTGGCTAGATCGATTCTACTCAAAGCTAGTTGGTGCATCCTCCACTTTGAGGACTTTAGTCTATGTTTCTATTATCTATGTATTGAGACACTTTCTTATGTTCTATTTTGACTATGAGGGTGAGCCCGATTACTTTGTCTTAGCCCCCTCTCTATCTATATATTTAGAGGTGTTTGTTGGACAAGTTATGTATCTATTGTATGAGTTTTGACTTCTTGTATCTTGATAATGTTGATTCGCAAGCTACCT
This sequence comes from Solanum ossicruentum, assembly GCA_025774065.1. Classification (NCBI taxonomy): domain Eukaryota; kingdom Viridiplantae; phylum Streptophyta; class Magnoliopsida; order Solanales; family Solanaceae; genus Solanum; species Solanum ossicruentum. The sequence goes on from JAOTQR010090575.1 coordinate 71,719, forward strand.
TTATCCCCTTTCCCTTTAGTGTCATTTTGTGTCTTTTATATGCTTTCGCGACCAATGATATATAATGATATTTTGAAAGGCTTGTTTGGGGTTCCTTCGGGTTTCCTATTCATCGTGTCACATCTAGGCCCTAGGCTAGGGTTGTGACAAACTTAGTATTAGAGTACTAGGTTGATATATACTTGGAGTTCAACACATCGCATCGATTAGAATCCTATCCTTAGTTGTGAAGCGCATCATGACTATGAGGCGTTTTACGAAAAGTTTCCCTTCTTCGTGTTCTATGTCGTGCTATAGAGGTGTAGTAAATTTTTTCCCTAACGATTGTTCATTGCTATGCTAGATCATGCCAAACACTAGAGGACGACCTACTCAAACTCCTGAGGAGAAACCTACCAATGGTGAGCTCCGGGATGCTCTTACAATGCTTGCCCAAGTGATGGACAAGCAAATCCAACAAGGGGCCAAAGCCCCTCATGCTAACACCCCGGGAGCTATGGTAAAAGAGTTTATGAAATGAATCCTCCAATTTTTCATGGGTCAAAGGTGGATGAAGACCCATAAGAGTTCATTCATGAAGTCTACAAAATCTTGAATATCATGCGTGTTGGGCCAAATGAATAGGCAAAGTTGGCAGCTTACCAAATCAAAGGGGTAGCTGAAATTTGGTATGAGAAATGGACGGGTGAGAAGGGGGTTGGTAATGTGGTCCTTTGGGAGAAGTTCAAATTAGCCTTCTGTAATCGTTTTTTCCCTCTTGAACTTAGGAAGGCAAAGTTGGTAGAGTTTATGAACTTGAAATAAGGTGCTATAAGTGTGAGGTAGTATTCCCTTAAATTTAATGAACTTTCAAAGTATGCTCCTCACTTGGTGGCCGATCCTAGGCCGAGGATGAATAAGTTTGTTATGGCGGTCTTCGACTTGGTGAGTGAGAAAAATTGGTTCACCATGCTTATTGGTGATATGGACTTGTCTCGATTGATGACTTATGCCGAGAAAATGGAAGAAGAAAATTTGAGAAAAAGGAGGGGCTATGAGGCCAAGAGGGCCCGTTTTGAGGGCAAGTTCCAAAAGGGTATTAGATTTCATCAAGGCCAAGAGCCTCCTCATGCCACTAATAGGGAGTTCGCCAATGACTTACCTAGGCCACAAGGTGTTGGTAGTATGGCTCCTATTGATGTGTGTCCTAGTTGTGGAAGGAATCGTAGAAGCCCATGTTTGAAACATTCTAATGTATGCTTTGGTTGTGGGGAACTTGGTAATAAGAAGGTAAATTGTCCAAGAAACCGTGCAAGGTTCGGGGTTCAAATGTTATTGCATTGGGTAGAGGTGGTCCTCAAGGTGGTGTCCCTAGGAACAATCGGTTTTATGCCCTACATGGAAGATAAGGGGTTGGCGAGGTCCTCGATGTTGTTACCGGTATGTTGAAAATCTTTAATCTTGATATATATGCTTTGATTGATCTAGGTGTCACCCTTTCCTTTGTTACCCCTTTTGTTGCTAAAAAGTTCCATATTGAGTTAGAGTTGTCGCATGAGTTATATGAGGTGTCCACTTCTATTGATGCATCTATTGTTGCTAGGAGGGTGTACAGGAATTTTCTAGTTTGCATCTTGCATTTGTGATCTTGTTGAATTAAATATGGTTGATTTTGATGTTATTCTTGGGATGGATTGGTTGAATGCGTACTATGCTTCTATTGATTGTAGAACCCGTAGGGTCAAGTTTCAATTCCCTAATGAACCCGTCCTTAAGTGGGAAAGTCAAGATGTGGTGGTCAAGGATAGATTTATTTCATGCATTAAAGCCCATAAGTTGATTTCTAGAGGGCATTTGTACCATTTTGTGAGGGTTAAAGATGTGGAGTCCAAGGTCCCTTCTATTGAGTTGGTCCCGGTTGCAAATGAGTTCCTTGATGTCTTCCCAAATGACCTTCCCATTGTCACTCATGAAAGGGAGATAGATTTTGGTATAGACCTCCTTCCTGACACTCAACCTATCTCCATTCCCCTTTATAGTATGGCCCCCGTAGAGTTGAAGGAGTTAAAAGAACAATTGAAAGATTTGTTGGAAAATGGATTTATTAGACCTAGTCAATCACCTTGGGGTGCTCCGGTGTTGTTTGTGAAAAAGAAGGATGGGTCACTTAGAATGTACATTGATTACCGCCAACTCAATAGGGTCAGTATAAAGAATAGGTATCCTTCTCCGAGAATTGCTGACTTGTTTAACTAATTGCTGGAGGCTAGCTTTTTCTCTAAGATTGATCTTCGGTCTGGGTGCTATCAAGTGATGGTGAGGGACTGTGATATTCCCAAAATGGCCTTTCGGACTAGATATGGGCACTATGAATTTGTGGTGATGTCCTTTGGATTGACTAATGCACCATCCATCCTCATGGACCTAATGAATAGGGTCTTCAAACCCTACCTTGATTCCTTTGTTATGGTCTTCACTGATGATATTTTGATTTGTTCACATAGTATGGAGGAGCATATGGGCCATTTGAGGGTTGTGTTGCAAAGGTTGAGGGGGGCGAGATTGTATGCTAAATATGACAAGTGTGAGTTTTGGTTGTAGGAGGTTGCATTCTTATGTGGTGTCGAGGGATGGTATTAAGGTGGATCCTAAGAAGACCGATGTGATTAGAAATTGGCCTAGACCATTGACCCTGTCGGATATTAGGAGTTTGTTGGGCCTTGCGAGTTACTATAGAAGGTTTGTGAATGGGTTCTCCTCCATTGCTTCCCCTATGACAAAATTGACTCAAAAAAAGGTGAAGTTTATGTGGAACGATGAATGTGAGAAAAGCTTCCAAATGTTGAAAGATAAACTTCTGTCCGCTCCTATATTGTCACTTTCGGATGGGCTTAAGGGTTTTGTTGTGTATTGTGATACATCTAGAGTTGGTTTGGGTTGTGTGCTAATGCAAAATGGTAAGGTCATAGCCTATGCTTCTTGGCAACTCAAAGTGCATGAAAAGAACTACCCTACCCATGATCTTGAATTGGCTGCCATAGTGTTTGCATTAAAGATTTGACATCATTATTTGTATGGGATGCAAGTTGATGTCTTCACCGATCATAAGAGCCTCCAATATGTCTTCACACAAAAAGATCTTAACTTGAGACAAAGAAAACGGCTAAAACTCTTTAAGGACTATGAGATGAGTATGCATTACCATCTGGATAAGGTAATATTGTGGCGGATGCTTTGAGTCGGGTGTCTAAGGGTAGCCGAGCGCATGTGGATAGTGGTGAAAGGGATATAGCTAGGGAGGTGCATGGATTGGCTAGACTAGGGGTGAGGTTGGAAGATGTGGGCAATGGTGTGTTTGTTGTTGATGGTTCTAAATCTTCTTTGGTTGATGAGGTGATAGCAAAACAAGATCTAAACTCCTCCTTGCTTGAATTGAAGGCCTTGGTGAAAGAGGGCAAAATAGAGATTTTCTCCCAAGGGGGAGATGGGACCCTTAGATACCAAGGTAGGTTATGTGTGCCGTGTGTTGATGGTTTGAGGGAGAGAATTCTTGATGAAGCCCATAATCCCTCCTATTCTATCCACCCCGGTTCCACCAAAATATATAGAGACTTAAGGGACGTGTATTGGTGTGGAGGCATGAAGAGGGACATAGCTTAATTTGTTTCCGATTGCCATAGTTGTCAACAATTCAAAGCCGAACATCAAAGGTCGGGTGGCCTAACCCAAGACATGAAGATTCCCACTTGGAAGTGGGAGGTGATTAACATGGATTTTATGGTTGGGTTGCCCAAGACCAAAAAAGGTTTTGATTCCATATGGTTGGTGGTTGATAGAATGACGAAATCGACTCACTTTCTATCTGTTAAGACTACATATGGGGCTAAGGAGTATGCAAGGTTGTATATCCATGAGTTAGTGAGGGATAAATGGGGTTCCTTTATCCATAATATCGGATTGGGGTGCACAATTCAATTCACACTTTTGGAGGGCATTTCAAAAGGGCCTTAGTACCAAAATTCACCTCAGTAAGGTCTTCCACCCTCAAAAGGATGGCCAAGCCGAAAGGACAATTCAAACACTTAAAGATATGCTTAGGGATTGTGTTTTGGAGTTGAGGGATAGTTTGGATGACCATTTTTATTTGATTGAATTCGCATACAACAATAGGCATCACTCTAGCATCCATATGGCTCCATTTGAGGCTCTTTATGGGAGACGATGTAGATCACCGGTCAGTTGGTTTGAGGTTGGAAAGGTAGCCTTGTTTGGATCGAATCTGATTATGGATGCTCGTGAGAAGGTTAATATGATTAGGGAAAGGTTAAGGATAGCCTAAATTTGACAAAAATCCTATGCCGATGTAAGAAAAGAGACCTATAATTTCTAGTGGGTGATTAAGTCTATTTGGAAGTTTTTCCAATGAAAGGTGTTGTCCGTTTTGATAAAAAGGAAAAGTTGAGTCCAAGTTATGTTGTTCCTTATGAGGTGATAAATAGGGTTGGCAAAGTAGCTTACGAGTTGAAGTTGCCTAGTGAAATGAATTTGGTTCATCTGGTATTCCATGTTTCTATGTTGAGAAAATGTGTTGGTGATCCTAATGTCATTGTTCCTCTTAATGTGGTAGGTGTTATTGAGGATAACTTGACTTATGAGGAGGTTCTAGTTCAGATTTTGGATTGGCAAGTAAAGATATTGAGGAGCAACTAGGTGGCATCCGTTAAGGTCCTTCGGAGGAACTAACAAGTCAAAAGTGCAACTTGGGAGGCCAAAGCGGACATGCAAAAGTGGTATCCATATCTATTCCACTCCACTCAAGCCTAAGGTACTAATATGAGTCCCCTATGTAATTTCAAGTCTTATATGTCATCCTGATATCGTTCATGTGCATTCATGTTTACGTTGGCAAATTATGACGATTTTATACCTATGTTGAGATTTTTAAAGTGATGTTTAAATGTAATATTGCATCCATGTTGGGGGCTGATTTTTTCATGATTATTCTTGTCTTATACCTCTCTTCTACATTCGGGGACAAATGTTCCGAAGGGGGAGATATTGAAATGACCCCAAAAAGTGCCTAAAAACGTGCCTTGGAAGTGCTCGGAATCTTGTTTTCCGTATATCTAAAATTTCATTTGTTATTTCAAAAATCTGACTTCATATTCTTGTTCAAGGGGTCCATATTAGGGTGACAAGGGTATAACCTCGAATTTAAAGAAAAGAAATCAAATTATGAAATTTCACTTGGTGTAATTTCCAGTGAGGGTCGCAACCTCTCTGCGATGCGGAAAGGTGTATTTCCTGCATTGGTTTTCCTCGTCCATCCAATTTTTTTCTAAGTGTTGGGCCTAAGTCATATATAACGTGTTTTTACCTATACTTAGCCTTACTTCACCCTCATATCACCCTAAACATTCCCCAATGCTCACCAAGACACTTAGCCAAATATTTGCTCCTAAATTCAAGTCCCAAACTCAAGACCAATCTTAAGGATTTCATCA